>JASCZW010010569.1:0-36073 GCA_034211315.2 Aedes japonicus | reverse complement strand
ATGCAACATCTTTCTAAGAAGTTTCAGAAGTTCAGAATCAAATTAATATTCAGCTAGAATTATCTCAAACATCTTTTTAAGTACTTCCATTATAACCTAAATAACATTTTTAAACTACTTCGAGTCATCTTTAAATTGATCAAATTCTTTTTCTCCTTTCCGAAAATTACCTTGAATAACCTTAGATCTTCCCCTATATTAAGCTTAGAAACGCTCTTAGGTTAGCTGTAATCTTCCCTGGTCTGACCTTCCTTTTTTTTTGAACTGCTCTGAAGTTCCCTAGGAAACTGCTTATAATATCGTGAAGGCGTCTACCAAAGTTCTAGGACATCTGTGAAGCTAACACACAATACTTGTAAAGCATCCTCTGAGGTTCCCTGAAATTTCGCTGATAGATCATTGAAATAAGCTAGAAACTTACCTCAGTTACTCTCAAATATTCCCTGTTAGTGCTTAAAATCTCGAAGTTAACGACGAACTTTTTTAAGAACGTTGCGAATATTCGATTCCATAAGCAATTCTGGTACTTCACTGGTACAATACTTCCAACAATCAAAATGCAAATTAGCGATTTGAAATTGGTCTACCGTTGTAAAACTCTAAGTTCCGAACTACACCTTGAGGGTAAGTTATTAGGGGCGTGCTATTAGGGGCGAATCATTAGCCTTGGACTGGTACAGAAGCAGTACTTCCTGAGACAAAATATATTCATTTTCTTCAGGATCATCCATCCGCTGGTACCTTAGAACTCATGGAACTACGATTAGACATCCTCATATGCCTCAAAACTACTCTTTTCAAATCTTACCGAATTGTGCCCCACATTTTCCCTAAATTAACTACGCTTTTTATGTTGAGCTTCAATCTGTAATTGCTGGCATTAGTTTGAAAATTTCTTAAAACCATTTTGGGAGATTTTTCAGTACGACTTAATTTGGCGTTACCTAAAACTTCTCTTTGGAATAACTCCAAACCTACCAGATGCCAAACATTTTCCCTTTCGCAATTAACTACGCACTTTGCTTAAGATCCACTAGTACTTACGAGATTAGATTATCGAAATTTTCTTCAAACAATTTCGACATCCTCGATTACTTTGAGTCGCACTGCCCAAACCAAATTTTGGCACCTCCTCAGATTACTTCAACGCATAGAACCTCCATCAACGTTGTTAGTTGCCAAACTTTTGGTTACTTCCATTGAAGGACCTTACTTAAAGGAACCTGCAATCTTCTCAAAAGTTACCTTGAATGATTCATTAGAACTTATCTGTAGCTTATTCGAACAACCCTCGAGGAAGCTCATAGAGATTTCTCGATGTTATAAAAAGAACTTTCTGCAGTTGCCTCAAACCTCTCGTTCAATCGCGAAAGCATTTTCGAAGATCTTCTAGAGAACATCTGGAAGTTGCGTCAGAAAATTCGTAGAGATTATTACGTTCTTCACCTGAAGTAACTTCCTACGTTCAGAAGAACTTTGCGGAACGCTTTTTGATTAATTCAAAAGACTACGAAGCAACCTCAGATAAGTTACATCGACAAAACTTAGAGCTAACCTAGAAGTTCAATTTACAGAAAAGATTACCCTCGAAACTTTCCCTCAGCCTCAAATATTCGCTCGTGTTAATATGTTATTACTTGGTTTTCCTAAGATATTCCTAAATATCAAATTGAAAGTTTCCTGAAAGAATCTATTAATAAATATACAATCTCGCTAAAGAACCACGAAATATCTCTGAAGTACTCTCCATGATGAGGTAACTTTAAAGTTACTTTTAACCTTTCCATGAGTGTCACTTTCTTCAAACTACGCAGAAGTTGTTTCATGCCTGAAATATAATTGAACGTCCTTAAATTTATTTTACATTATCTTTAAAGTAATCCTTTCAATCTTCCCCGAAGGCGTGGAAATTTGCTTGACAGTGTGAAAAGCATTTCCAAATCTTTAGTGTGCTACCCCAGAAACAGGTTGGCATATATTTCAAAATTACATGGAAACATTCCAGAAGTTATCTCAAATCTTCACTGATGATGCCCTAATGCCTCAAAGGTTAACTACGCACTTTGCTTGTAGTTCTTTAGAACATAAATTAGTAATTCTGACGGTGCTTTTGAGACATCCATTGCTTCTGAAGTTCCATTGAACTATGTTTCATCTTGCTAAAGTTACCTCAAAGTTCTCTGCTAAACTTATCTAGCAGTTACCTCCCCAAATTAAGTTTGAAAGTGCTTCTTCAATTTACTTCAGGGTAACTCTAAAGATACCTCCAAACTTCCCTGAAGTTGCCCTGGATCTATATTACCCCAGAACATTCCTGACATAACCTCGGAATTCCCTCCAAACATCTACAGAGTGATTGAGAATCTTCCCAAATGTGATCCCGAGACTTCCTTCATGAAACTTCAGAGTATCTCTGATGTTATCGTGACACTTCCATTGTAGTTATTCCAAATCACTTCTGATGTCACTTTCAATCTAAAAGTTAACTAGAATTTTCCTCAAATTAATTGCCCTGAAGTTACCTTGAAACATCTCGTAGCGGCACATTAAAGATTCCTGAAATCCTTACTAATCTCTGAAACTTCTCTCAAGCGACCACAAACTGCCCAATAAGTAACTCCAAACCTTCTAGAGTTATGTTAAAACTTCCATGAAGTCACCTAGAATTCAAATTTTTCGCAAACTTCGGCTCTTTTCTTTACCCTGAAGTTAACAACCACTTTTGCCAAAATTGACTCAAGAACTATGCTGGAAGTAACCCTGGAACTAACTGCAGGACACTTCTGTAAATTTTCTTCAAATTACTAATCTTATGAAACTTTCGAAAAACTCCCTTTAAAGTCACCTCAAATCTTTCCATGGTTCTATCGAAGCTTCCTACAGTTTTGTAAAAACTTCCACATCTTTCTTCTTTCCTGAAGTTTCGGTGATATATCTTTGAAATTACCCAGAGTGCATTCCTCAATGTACCTGTTATCACAAACCTTCCCAGATGATACCCTAATTCATCCCAGAAGTTTACTAGTGCACTTTGCTTGTATTTCCCCCGAACATTTCGATGATTCCTAAGTTTTCTGAAGCAATTTTGGAACATCCCTTTCTTCAGAACTTCCATTGAACTACTAGTTGTCTCAAACTTCTCTCAAATCTACCTGGCAGTTACCTCTTTCCCGAAGTAAGTTTGCAACATTCATGAATTTACTGCAGAGTATCCTTAAAGTTACCTCCAAACTTCCCTGAAGTTGCCATGCAGCTCACATGAATATATCTGAACTCCCCAAAGAGTAACTCCAGAGATACCTCCAAACTTCCCTGAAGTTGCCGTGGATCTATATAACCCCAGAACATTCCTGACCTAACCTTGGAATTCCCCCCAAACATCTACAGAGATATTGAGAATCATCCCCGATGTGATCCCGAGACCTCCTTCACGGAAGTTCAGAGTATCTCTGATGGTATCGTGACACTTCATTGTAGTTATTCCGAAACGCTTTTGAGGTCACCTACAATATATATCCTAAAATTTACCAGAATTTTCCCTGAATCAACCAAAAACTATGAAGTAACCTTGAAACTTTTCGAAGGGCACTTTATAACATCCTGCAAATTACGAACCTCTGGATCTTACTGAAAACTTCCCTCAAGACACCTCAAGCTTCGCAATAGTCCCTCCAAACTTCCCAACAATTATGTTAAAACTTCCATGAAGTCACCCAGAATTTCAGCGAAGTATCTTCGTCAATTTGCTATGGAATTTCTGAAGGCACCTAGAATATATCCTCAAATTAACCCGAATTATTCCTTAAATTAACCGTAAACCTTGAAGTAACCTTGAACCTTCTCGTAGAGCACTTAAGATTAATCTCAGGAACTTTCTGAAAACTTCGCTCAATTCACGTCCCAAGAGTTCCTCCAGACTTCCCAACAGTTATGTTGAAACTCCTATGAAGTCGCCCAGAATTTCACTGAACTGACCTCGTCAATTTGCTATGGAATTTTCCTGAAGTTGCCTTCTCGACCTTTTCCTCAAACTTCAGAACCTCCTTTTGGGACGTTCTAAGATAAATTATGGAAGGATCTTGGAAGCTTCCGTCAGAATAACGGTGATTTTTTCTTATATTTCTTTACCCTGAAGTTGCCAAGGATTCTCGCTTAAATTAACTAAGAACTATACTGAAGTATCCTTGGAACTTCTCGTAGGACAGTTCAGAACTTCTTTCAAATTACTAAACTATTACAAGCTTCCCGGATGGTCACCTCCAACTTCCCAACAGTTCCTTGAAGCTTCCCTACAGTTTTGTAAAAACTTCCATGAAGTCACCAATAATTTCACTGAGGTAATCTCGGCACTTCCTTCGTAATTTTGCTGAAGTTACCTTCGATCTTTTCTGAAACTATCAGAGCCTACTTCAAGGAAGTTCTAAGATAAATGGTGGAAAATTACAAGAAAGGATCTAGGAAGCTTCTATAGAAAAAAAAGTCAACTTTTGTGTCTCTTTGATTTGCCATTTAGAATCTACCCTGGAGTTAACTAGAATTTTCCCTCAAATTAACCATAACATGCCCTGAAGTAACCTTGTAACATTTCGTAGGGCACTTTAAAGATTCCTTCAAACTACTAATCTCTGAAACTTCCATCCATCCCAATAGTTTCTCCAAACATCTCTACAGTTATGTTAAAACTTCCATTAAATCACCTAGAATTCGATCTTTTCCCAAACTTCAAGCCTCCGACAGAGACAACAACTAATTTTGTGGCTCTAAACCCTAAACTTAACAATAATTTTTGGTGTAATTAACTAAGAGCTATGCTGAAGCAACCTTGGAACTTCTCGTAGGACACTTAGAACTTCTTTCACATTACTTTCACATTACTTTGAAACTTTCTGAAAACTTCTCTTAAAGTCACCTCCAACTTCCAGAAGTTCATCCGAATTTCCCAACAGTTTTTTTAAAAACTTCCATGAAGTAACCGAGAATTTCACTAGAGGATTTTGCTGAAGATTTTGACACTTCCTTGTTGAATTTTGCTGAAGTTGCCTTCGATCTTTTCTGGAACTATGAGAACTTTCTTTTAGGGAGTTCTAAGATAAATTATGGAAACTTACAAGGAAGGATCTAGAAAGCTTCCAAGGGAAAAGCGGTGAGTTCTGTGTCTCTTTGCTTTGCGAAGTGAAATTTCTGCGAAGAAAGAAATTTCTGGAATCTCATTCTAAACTTCTCTGAAAATCCATGGAGACTTTTCGCACCCTAGCCACCATAACCTTTCGGAGCAATTCGTCAGGAAGAAATGGTACCGACTTTCAAAAACAAACAAACCGAGAGGTGAAGCAAAATGCAAACCGACAGTGACTGAACTTTCCAATGTTTACCGCCCTGGTACCGATCCCGTTGGTTAAATGTCTGCATTGCAACTTGGAACTGCTTGCTCACTTGCTCGGAGCATTCGGTGAAAATTGTAGCCGAAAAAGTCACCGCCTGGCTGAGATTTGCGATCGTAAACATTGCAAGTGGGAAGTCCCGCCTTAACCGCAGTCGATGTATTTTCCTCCACATTTTGGAATCAATGTACAGACGGGAAGCACCCACCGCACCACAACCGCACACTACTGATCTCCCCAGGGGGTGACCTGAAGTCGAGAGCGCCGGGTCTCTCGTCTCTACAACATGGGAACGTACGCGATCCCGCGCGGGGAACGGAAACGTGAACGAGTTTTGGAATTTCAACATCATCGTTCATGATTCACACACAGCTCACAGCGCTCTTGGCGAGGCTGCTGCTGCTGCCGCGTCTCGAATGCTAATTCTCCATATCCCGCGCGAGGGTCCCTCCACGAAAGACGACACACATTCCAAACTCTGCGCGCTGATGTAGGCTCCGGCAGGACAAAAAACCAGCGAACTAAGTGCAAAATTCTTCCCGAAGTCAATGCTCGGAAGTGTTCAAAGTTGTTGTCTTTGGTGGTGCATCCCACATTGCATGGATCATTAAAAAATTGGTGATTTGCTCGGAGTGCGCGCACCGGGCAGGGGACAGGGGGCAGGGTAGTGCGCAGAATGAGCATAAATACGTCTTTGCGGTTATGTTCGTTCCATCCCAGCCGCCGTAAAAACGTCATTGACCGCCGTGTTGCCATTTCCAAGCGAAGGAGCAGACGGCGGCGGTGGAGGCGGCGGAGGAGGTAGTTATGACGGCGATTGTAACGCGAGGACGCGACCACGACAACAATACACCGTATTCGGCTGGTACGGGCGATGAGCATGATGACTTGGCGCGCGAGATTTCGAGACGTGGAGCTTTTTTGTTGTTTTGTTTTTCTCATGCCTTTTTTTTTGCGATTCTGTTTTGTGGCCAACAGGAGATGCATCTGAGCTGCAGCATCAAGTTGTAAACAAATATCCGTGCGGAGAGGAATCGATGGAAATATGCTGTCTTCCCGCGGCGAGATCAGCGCCAAAGTAGGCTGCGATTTTCGTCCGGTTTCAAAACATCGCGATCGCGGAAATGGTTCAGAATTTTCAACTGTCAAAACCGGTTTTCGGGTGCGATTCCAAATCTTAAAATCATTTGTTCGCCAATTGAAAATGTTCTTAGAAAGTTCAAATTCATTGGTATTCTGCTCACCACCCGGTTTGAAAACCGAACCAAACTCGTTCAGACGGTGCTCGTCAAAATACAACCCGACATTAAAGCCCCCAATATGCATCCGGGATTTAACTTCGTCGGCGTGCCAAACGACGGTTCCATCGCAGCAATCGTGCATATGGGCCATGTTTTGACGTTGACGTTTCGATATGACTGGCTAAACTTTTATAACCTCATTCTTGGAAACTATTCTCTCGCGTTCCTCCCGCTCCGTTCGTTCGCCTTCGAGTGCATGTACTAATCCTGCGGAGGAATGTTTACGGCCGCCGGCATCTAAATTAAGAATTTCATTCATAACTACATTTCCATGTAAACCTAGCGTGATGCATAATTTGAAGATGGTCGTCGTCTGGGCAGTTAGTTTCGCGCATTCTAGTACTTCCACTACACAGACGACGACGGCGGCTTGATGGCTTGTTCCGGTTCGGTGCCTATCCAAACAGCGAGAACGCGAAAATTCAGGTTAACCGGCAGTGACTAATTCCGGTGCTCGCATGTGCAGTGAATTGATTACGATTTCATTCATACTTTGTTGGCTACGTCACTTGCGTCACCACCACCGGCACTAGGTAAACAGGAAGTGGCGTCCGCCGTCGTCGTCGTCGTCGTCGTCGTCATCAGTGAGAAATAGTTTGTTGCAACCTACAGCTGATTCACATCAGCTTTTAGATTATCGCTTCCAATTGTGCCTTTTTCTACAACTTTTGTTCTATTCTCTCTCTCTCTCTTTCTCTTTCTCTCTATCTGCAGCAATATTGCCAAAATCGTAATCAGTGGTATACCGCAGCACGCCAAATTCGATGACATCGAGCCACTGCTGAAGCCGTACGGCAAGGTCGAACACTGCGACGCAGTCACCAGCAAGGACCCGACCACGCAAACCGTCCATATCACGTTCGAGAATCACGATCAGGCACAAAGGTGAGTTGGAAAGTCCCGGAGGAAACGGCCCCGGAACACCCGCCGTTAATTGCGGGTTGATGGAGGCGCGTGGTGTTTTGTTTACCCTGGCAGTAGGCTTTGGCTATCTTCAGGGAAAATCTGACAGAAATAGTCAAAAACAAACACGAGCATCTATGATTCGTGTGAAACTTTGCCCATTGCACAGTGGGCAAAAATGGATTCAAAATCCCATTAATTTAGACGGCGCTGGGTAGGAGTCCTGAAAAATAGCATATGTTAAAGGAAAAAATGCGGGAAATCCAATGGTGTTGGTTTCATTTAGGGTTGACCACAGTAAGTGTCCCATTTTGCCCATTTCTCCCCTCCTTTTGGATGCAAACTAGAATTATTTGAATCCTAGAAGGTTTGAGCGGTTTAGTGTAACTAGAAATTAGAAGAAAAATTAGTACTTTCCATTTAATTCCAACTACCATTGCTTATCTTGACAGATACGCGTATTTCGTCTACAATGTGCAGACTTCTTCAGTGTCGCGTACTAATACTAATAAGAATTATTACCCAAAAACTGAGCTTCTTGCTACTATATTGAAACCAAATGCACTGTAAATTTGCAAAAAAAAGCTGAAGAACTGTTGGGAACAAATTTTACTTTGATCAGATGCCAGGAAGTGGTCCATTTTTACCTGATTTTCCCTCACACATGCATAAACTCATATTACATGTGGTTCGGAAGTTTGGCGCCAGTAATATTGCTTTCACTTGCAATGTACTTACGTAAAAGTGTCCGGAGAATCGATAGTGAGTGATGGTTTCCGTTTAGGGTTGAGCCTCAGTAAATTGCACGCATTTTGTATCCTGAGATTCCTCTCCATTAATTTAATATTATCATTTAAATCATGCTGTTTTGAATATCAGTGCTAGTGATATTGCTCTCACTTACACTGCACTTATGTAAAAATTTCCGGAGAATTGAATGATGATGGTTTCCTTTAGGTTGCCAACAAAAAATTGTCCATTTTACCCGATTTTCCCTCATACTTGAAAAAGCCCATATACCATGCGGCTCTATTACTCTCAATTGCAATTTATTTTTGTAAAAATGTCCGGAGAATCGAATGGTGATATTTTCGTTTAGGGTTGACCTCAGTAAATTGTCCATTCTACCCGAATTCCCCACATAATTTAATAATCTCATACATATCATGCTGTCATCTTCAAACGGCGCTAGTAATATTGCTCTCACTTGCAAAGTACTTATGTAAAAACGTCCGGAAAATTGAATGATGATGGTACGGCTGACCTCATAAAATGGTCCATTTTACCATATTTCCCCTTACACTTGAGCAAAAAACTCACATATCATGCGGTTTTAAAGATTATCAATTTTTACATTAGATTCATTCGAAGATTTTCCATCTAAAAACAGTTCAGTCTAAATGTAAATCGACGACAAAAGTTTGCTCTACATCGTATCATTGTCTTCGCTTCCATCAAAATCTGTATAACTGTCGTCAGCATTATCTACGGTCATGATGAGATCTTCCATTTTGTGGTCAATTCTTGACCTTTTGGGCATTGGTTCGGATTGAGAAAATGCATTTTTCACCGAATCCACACATAATGATTGTTTAAATACACGGAAAATTCCACAGAATACTGATATTCTGATAAATAAACAGAGAAACACAACTGAAGTTTAGGTGACCAATAGAAAAGTATATGTCTAGAGAAAATTTTCAACAGGTCGTAAGTAACAATGTAAACAAAAATGATGTTTTTTCACGGAACGATTGCTGCGGTACAATTTGAATTATACAAAACATAATATGAGTTGCAGCAAATTGCTGCTATATATTAATTAACAAAATTGGCTTAGGTCACGAACTACTCCATAACGAACTTTTGTCGCATTCGTCACTTTATCAGTTTGACTTAAGTGTTTTTCGTTGCTCCTCACCGACCTATCCACACGGTAATCTCAATTTACGCTATTATGACTATAAAGCCTAGACAAAATCGTCAAAAGGTCAAAGGTAACAATTGTAAACAATGACTTAAAACGAAAATTTTCTGGAAATGCCAGGTTTCAAAGATCTACATCCACTACCGATGGGAAGGTAATACCTCCCTGTATCTGTTTCTGTTGCTATTTTGTGGGAGCTAGCAGATTCCAGATAAATGCGCTAGAAGTCATTGTTTACAATTCTCGAGTACTTTTTCAAACAGACGTATCTGATTTTGTAAACAAAGAGGGGAAGTAAGATTCAAACGTAAATTTCTCAAAACTCTCAGCACCCTCATAGAAAGTAGCATCACCATCATGTTAGGGAACTGATATTCCTTGTGTTGGTGGCCCTAGTTTGCATGAAAATGCTAAAGGTTTCAAGAATTTAACGTTTGCATCTTTCTTCCCCTCTTTGTTTACAAAATCAGATACGTCTGTATGAAAAAGTACTCGAGAATTGTTACTTTCGATTTTTCGACTATGTCATCTAGTATGCTTTTTCAAGGGAAACTGGGACTATGCCAAAAAGGAGTATATTTCTTTTAATCCTCTTTGCGTAAACTGAATAAAGGCAAAATGTGCATACTTTTTACTCCTTTTTGAAAGTGTAAAAGGCATACTTTTTACAAATCTCGCGTAACTTTTCAAAAGGACCTTTCTAACAATTTGCTTATCCCGATGAAAATGAGGTTGAAGAATATGAAAATATTTTTTGAAAATGTTTCAAACTGGATCAAGTTTTACCCATTCAATTGCTTTTGAGGGCAAGCATTGTTGTTTAATTTGCTACAGTAATGGTTTTTGTAGCATTTTATGTTAAAATAACAACGAAAACATCAAAAATGTTAGATAGGACATTTTGCTTAATCGAACTGTATATTGGTCGTGCCACATAGGACATTTTATTCCAATGATAGCTACATCGGTCATTTCAATTTTTATTATCATTCTATTAGTAAATTAGAACATAACACATAGCAATAGAGATTGCTTTCTCTTTCACACACGCATTTGCTGCCCGGTGAAAACAATCCTATTCTTTCTACGTGCCTTCTCGTAGATCAGGTTTGGCAAATTCGTATTAAGGGCATTGCCACACAATGTGGTTAACGTCTTGGTAGGCAGTGCCACAGCCGCAAATACATGATTGTTAAAATAAGAAGTTTCTGGCATGTATCCATAAATTCGACTGTAAAGAACTACTGCACTGGGTCATAATGAAATGTGTGATAGTGAAAGTTCATAGAAAAAAAGTTGATATTAAAACATATATTTAAAGCATACCATCTATAAATATTTGAAGACAAAAATACCTCTCCACTCTGTTTTGGTTGTATCCGAAGACCGCTTCCTCACGCTTGCTGTTAGATTTCCAATTATTGAACGTTGTGCTGGGATGATATCTGAACATTCAACAATTTCCTCGTCATCGCAGAGCGGGTCGTTTATGTTTCCAATGTTTACCGTTCCCGGGATGTAGAAACTATACACTTCCTCGATGCTGTCTTCTTGTAGAGGATCCCGCGAAGGATCTGAACCATAACTGGCGACAACGCAAGTTTGCTGGCTACCACATACAGCAACTTCCTCAAATTGTGCTGCTGATGATTGATCCGGATGTGATGAAAATATTGTTGCGGCTGCGGCTGCAAGAAATGACCAATATTCAAGATATATTTTGATTTGTATAGCCTTATTTTAAGGAACTAATGCACTTACCGAGGAGCAATTCGAACGCAGAATTATTAATTCCTCCTTCCGATATTGTTGGAACGGTATTTTGTACTTTCTCCAATCGAACGACCGAAGTACGGATTTGCTTTGTTATGTTTGTTCTGACACTTCAGACGTTTAGCGCGACAGGTAAACTGATCGTCTTATCAAACAGTAGAGCATCGCTATTGCGAAATCAGACATCGGACGTTTTGTTAATTTTCAATTTTCTTAATATTATGAAAACATCAAAATGCGTGTTTTAACATAATGTTGATAAGTGCAATAGTGTGCATTAATTAATTCAATTTAATTACATTTATTACATAGGACCTTTTGAAAAGTTACGCGAGAAATCATTTACGGTGGCATCACCGATGTCTTGATCAAAAACAATCATACAATTATCGTCTACGTAACTTTCTTCGTTCGCAGTGGGAAGTTCAAGATAATGCCGTCTTTCAACTATTTTTGAACCGGGTGTCTTGAATCCAACCTTCACAAAACTTGTCATCGACAGTTGCAACGCTGGACGCTCCGTTCGAATGTCCCCTCGGTACCAATTCATGGGAACCCGAGACGTTCGGTTTTGATTCGAATTGCCATACGGAACCGTACTGATAACCTCCTGTGGTCGTAGAAAACGAACGAATCGTTTCAGTTCGTCGAAGCTGGAATGTTCTGCGTATTCGATAAAGATGATGTTTATTGCTCAATGATTCGTCCCTAGTAACCGGATGCAGTTCCACGGGCCATGAAAGACCTATTTGGTTTATACAGTGTAAAACATTTGTAATTACTGATAACAGCAAATGTTTAACTTACTTGTCAATTTAGCGAATGCGTCTGTATCCAACGTATTGGATGATTCCTCCGTTTTCTGTACTGCAACAGCCCTAAAAAATTCTTGAACAATTCGACGGTGCTTACAAAAAATGCTTTTTTGAAAATGGCGTCAGCATCAAGTCAGGCATAGTTAATTTTCTTTTCTCAGCGGTGCCTACTTTTTTACGCATTTTTTTTTACTTCGTTGACATACTTGAAAAGGCGTAAAAAGTATTCTTCATTAGTGTATAAAAACTATTCACGTTTTGACGTATCAACTATAATCTAGAAAATGTGCAAAATATAGTCATAAAATGAGTTTTCCTGATTTACCGTGTAACCATAAAATAGTCATCCGATTTCCGAATGATTTTCGTTAAAGGGCGCATTCGAATTACTTTTCAGACAGTCTTGGGATGATGTTTGGGTTCAGTGTACTAGGATCTATCTCGATTTGAGTATTTGTATAAATTAAGTTTTACCACAGAGAACAGACATCCAAGCTGGAGTGCCCACCATGTGAAAATTTCGAGTTCATAATGATGAGTAATTCGCGGGTAAATAAAAATCTTTGTCGGTATTGTTTTGTGACACGACGTAGTATACCCGATGTATGTAATGTGGTAACTTTCCGAACGATTTATAATGTTATTGTATTTTCCGTAGATTCGATATTGAATTCAACTAAATGAAAATCTGTATTGGTGTAGAGCTAAACCTTTGTTGGTGTTGAAAAACAATAAACAATCTAAGCATGCGCTTAGATATGCGTTATCAACCACCAACCAGTACAGCTGTTCAATTACTTAGCTCTGTTAATAGTTGGTTCCTCATATTGGCTTCAAATATTATAGCTTGGTTAAAAAAAAAGGAATTTCGTGATGATATCAATACGACCTATTGAAAATTTGCTTTAGATTTCGCCACCCAAATAATAATTATGTGTACACATAGGAAGTACAGTCACCGCCAGAAAAAAGTGCCCACCTACCCCAGTTTCTCCATTTTGTGCAGCAAACTGTAAAACAACTGAAAGATTCTAAGTTTTGTTGTTTCGATGGCATATTTATTATGTTCTTTTCTTGTTTGGTACATAAAAAAAACACTCCTGTAAATTCATTTTTTCTTCAAGAAACATCAAACTATACAGGGTGTTCGGTTCCTTAGTGCAAATATTTTAAGGGGCGATAGAAGATCATATTTGAAGAAAAAAAATGTTCTACGCATATGATCAAATCTCAAAAACCACGAAGTTATTAAACTTTTTCTGTTTTGGTCTATGCTTGCCAGAAATTGGCTCTAACTCTAAAACCATGCCATCAAACAAAAAACTGTTACCTTTATCGGATAGTTTGGTAAATTTCCAACTTAAAAGCGTCCTTTTTACTTTCTGTAAGTTGCATTTAGACACATTTCAGGGATAAACGAATCTAAAACTTTTGTTTTTCTGCGGATTTTCCCTTATTATTTCAAAAAATACGTAATAAAGTTTATTGTTTTGTCTAACCAAAAGATGCCTCTCAAACCGCTCTACAACTCTCTTTTTGACACCAACTTTCTATCTTGTTTAGTTTTGTCGCAAATTTGTACTAAACACATCTGGTTGGGTCGTTAATCAACGGTTGCGTAAAACACGAATTCAACCCACCGTGCGTTGCTGTTGACGTCTGTTTGCAGCGCGCATAGCTACACTTGATCGCCACGTGGAGTGACGGTATGAAAAGTGTGACAAAAAAAAACAATGCTGCGGACGGTTCAATTGAACGCATGATGAAAATTGAAAATGTCCTTTTTTCTCGATACCATTGTACATTGAACTTGTTCATTGAACTAATTAGGTATTTTCCAATGATTATTCAAATTAAAACACTGATCTTCGTTTCTTTCATAAATTTATTCCAATAGTTGCTCAATGTGTCCTCCATTTTCTTGGATGCAGTACATGATCCTCCTTCCGGTCTCTTCCACAAGGTTAATATTATTCATTTTCTCTTGTATCTTTCGGGCAGCAATAAAAATTCGGTCAATTAGCTGTTCGCAAGTATTGATTGTCGCCGAATACACCTCTTCCTTCATGCACCCCCATAAAAAGAAGTCCATGGGAGTCAAATCCGGACTCCTTGGGGGCCAGGGAATCGGCCCATTCCGTCCAATCCACGGTTCCCGATAGTTGGCGTTCAGAAAATGTCTTACCGCATTTGTGGAATGAGGTGGGGCTCCGTCCTGTTGAAACACCAAGCGCCGTCTCACAGCAAGTGGGACATCCTTCATCAAGATTGGAAGCTCGTTCTCTAAAAATTCCAAATACTTCACACTGTTTAGCGAACCTTCGATAATGTACGGCCCGATGAGCTGTCGGTCAATTATACCGGCCCATACATTAACGGAAAACCGGTACTGTGTTCTTGTTTCTTTGACCACTCTTGGGTTTTCAATTGCCCACGTGTGGTCATTGTGAGTATGATAGTATCCTGCACGGGTAAAGGTGCACTCGTCCGTCAAAGGATGCTTTTCGAGAAAAATGCATCCTCATCCCTTTTCGCTGTCATAATCCTGCTGAACTCAAGCCGGAGTGGTTTATCTCTTTCCAGAAGCTCCTGAACTTGCAGCGTATGAAACGGATGCATATTCTCTTTGTTTAAAACGTTCCATACGCTCCAGTGAGAGACCGGTAACTGAGCTGCAACTCGCCTTGTACTGGTTTTGGGATCGTTTCTCACAGTTCTTAAAATTCTCTCCTCCATGGCCGGCGTCAGCGACCGGCGGGGCTGGTCGGCTGAGTTGCAGTCCAAAATAACGTTCCATTCCGGAACCGACGGTGTGTAGACGTGAAGGTTCCTGTCTCAACGTAATGTTTACAAACTAAACATCTTACACACTTGTATTATTTTTACATACTTGCGTTTGGCAGTCGACGGTTGGGAAATCTGCGTCCATATTCTTGTTGGGCTCTCGTTGCCACACAGTTGGCAAAACCGTAACAGAGATGAATATCCGCCAGCTCTTCTGGAGAATACATGTTTGTTTTCTGCCAGCTGTAAATTTCTGTTTAGATTTTTCTTCTTTCGTACCGTCACTCCACGTGGCGATCAAGTGTACTATGCGCGCTGCAAACGAACGTCAACAGCAACGCACGGTGGGTTGAATTCGTGTTTTACGCAACCGTTGATTAACGACCCAACCAGATGTGTTTAGTACAAATTTGCGACAAAACTAAACAAGATAGAAAGTTGGTGTCAAAAAGAGAGTTGTAGAGCGGTTTGAGAGGCATCTTTTGGTTAGACAAAACAATAAACTTTATTACGTATTTTTGAAATAATAAGGAAAATCCGTAGAAAAACAAAAGTTTTAGATTCGTTTATCCCTGAAATGTGTCTAAATGCAACTTACTGAAAGTAAAAGGGCGCTATTAAATTGGAAATTTACCAAACTATCCGATGAAAGTAACAGTTTTGTGTTTGATGGCATAGTTTTAGAGTTAGAGCCAATTTCTGGCAAGCATAGACCAAACAGAAAAAGTTTAATAACTCAGTGATTTTTGAGATTTGATCATATGCGTAGAACATTTTTTTTCTTCAAATATAATCTTCTATCGCCACTTAAAATATTTGCACCAAGGAACCGAACACCCTGTATAGTTGAAATTATGCATGTCAAAATAAAGTGCCCACTTCTTATTTTCTTAAAAAAAAACAAGTTGTAGATCCAGTCTGTTGAGTGATCAGTAGTTGATGTGTCCTCCCCTGGCCTTCAACAGTTTTTGCAAACGTTTCGGCATACTTTCCACCAGATTCTTCAGGTGTTGTGGGTCAAGATCTTTCCAGGCGTTCTCAAGAGCTTGAAAATAGTTATGTGTTTGGGTAACTCCTGTCTTATCAACTCGTGAATCCAAGATGGCCCACAGATTCTCTATTGGGTCAGATCTGGACACTGTGGGGGCCATTCCATAGGTTTAATACGGCAGGAACGGAAGAATGCCTTTGACTTCTTCGCGGTATGTTTTGGGTCATTATCTTGCTGGAACACAAATTTTTTTAACCAACGAAACCTCCAAATTCTCACGCAATATGTCGATGTAGGAATCTGCTGTCATAATACCATCGATTTTTACCAAAGCACCAACACCCGCCCAAGAAAACCACCCCCACACCATCACGTCCCCCCACCATGCTTAACGGTGCCCTGGATATGTCGATCATGAAGCGCCTCTCCAGGTCTACGCCATACTCGAGCTCGTTTTTTGCTGTTGAACAACTCGAATTTGGACTCATCAGTTCACAAAACAGTCTTCCAATATTCTAAAGGTTTATCAGCATGTTTCCGAGCAAATTTGAATCGTTTCGCTTTGTTGACTTTGCTAATAAAAGGCAACTTCTTACAAAACCTGCTCTTCATACCGTGTTCAGCGATCCTTCTGCGTAGAGTACTGTCCGAGATCGGTTGTTGAATCACTTCCTTGATCTCCCTGAGGCTTTTCTACGTTTCCTTCCCCTTCCTGAACCATAGCTTTTGTTCTTCGCGAAAAGTTTGGTAAACGCTCTATCCATACTTTTCACCAATCTTGCGATGCGATTCACCTTTCTCGATGTCACGAATAACACATTTTCGGATCTGCAAGGGAATAGTTTTGCTTGCCACCGTATTATCCATGGTTATTTAGATAACTCGCACTAAATCTTTCTGACCGACAACTGAAATCCGTAAGAAGATCAACAAACACTTGGAAACGTCAAAAAAATTGAATACGAGGGGCGTTTGGATGTAAAAATTACATACACATAATATATTTTCAATTGGGCACTTTATTATGACACACCAAATTTACACCACGTATGGTTCAAAAAGTAATTTTCCAAAAATGTGTATTATCCATTGCAAAAATACACATGCATCTTTAAAATAATAATATTATCATGCTTAGAAAAATATATGAATACGATATAATGAGTTTTTCAATGACTTTAGAGATGAAGCGTGTTCATGAGAAAAGTGGGCACTTTATTTTGGCGGTGACTATATGTGTGGTTACAAATAGCAATCATTCGTTGCGCTCATTGCACAAATTTATGTGTCGGATACATTGATATTATCATTGCTTTTTTATCAGTGTAGACTAATTTTTGAAAAAGGGCATTTAGGATTTTTTTTAATATCGTACAGATTCCGGCCGCATGGTGTCAGATTTGAACGAACAACAAAAAATTAAAAAAAAAAATGGTTGCCAGTTTTCCCATTGTTTTTTTTTTAACATTATTTACTATTAAATTAATTTCATAACTTAAGATCGAAGCAGAACACAATTTTTATCACTCGAATCACTCGAAAAACCTTTCCCACAAACTTCTTTTTGATGGGGGAACACTGCCGGAAAAAAACAATGCACATCAGTCTCAAGCTGAATGATTCGCCCCTTATAACGAAACTCACACGAACATAACCTGAAATATTCTGTCAAAATAACACCGAGAATCAAAACTAAACCAAAAATTCTTGTACCGAAGAGCCCAAGAAAGTAGCTTAATTAAGTGAAAGATTCGCGATGGCTCGCGAAAAAACTATCGGCTCGTCCGAATTTTCATACTCAAAATCCAAACACTACACAGATGAAAAGACACATTGAACTTTTTGCGTTATCTAATGCACAAAAAGGGAATGCTAGATTTGCCAGAAAGTTTATTTCATGTAAACTTAAGCCAGATAACGCCTGAATCTAGCCTGTTGTATGAAAGATTTCAAATATTGTTGTATGGCACATTAAAAAGTTGCAAACAATCTCGATGTTTACGCCTCCTTCAGCTTGGATTTAAATGAGTGGATAGTTTACACGCTTGTTAGAATTAATTATTTTTTCTGTGTAGTGCCTGCTTATTTCCACGTACATTTCTCATGTTTCGGGGATGTCGGAAGATGTTTCTGCCAAAACCACAGTCGAAAATGTATTTGAAAGGCATGAACTTATCTGACGTTTAACCCACGCACACTTCCTAAATATTAGTGTGAAAGTTTCCAGAAACAGTATAAGGATATCCCTAAAATTACTTCAGAATTTCTATCGAACCATAATTTACCTTCGCTAAACTTACCACAAATACTTTTGAAGTTCTACCACGATGTAGCTTCAGAACAACCCTTAAGTTACCTCAAATTTTCCTTCCCAAGCAGCACACAATGGGCAAATCTGGTTGCAATAACTTGATTGTGACTTAATTGAGTCACAAAGCAGTCATTCCAACTGACTTGATACAAGTGTGCTGCTAGGGTTGAGTGTTCCTTAAAATTTCCTCAAACCTACGTCATCCATGATGTTACATTGAAGCGTTCGTAAACTTGCTTCAGAGTATCTCTGAAGTAACCTCCGAACTTCCCTAAAGTTGCCAAGAAATTAACCTGTGTAGGTTGAACTTTTCCCAAATCTTCTTTGAAGTTACCGCAAAAAAACGTGTCATAACCCCCGAATTTTCGTGAAATTTTGGTGAAAGATCATTGAATTTATGTACCCAGCAACTTCCTCAAGTTGGCTCAAATTTTCCCTGATCATTCCAGAAGTTAACTACGCGCTTTGCTTGTGTTTCCTCAGAACATTCTAACGATTCTTAAGTTTCTTGAAGCAATTTCGGAACATCACTTTCAACAGAACTTCCATTGAACTACAATTCATCTTCGCTAAAGTTGCGTCAAACTTCTCTCAAATCTACCAAGCAGTTACCTCATCCGAAGTAAGTTTAGGACATCCTTGAATTTACTTCAGAGTATCCTTCAAACTTTCCCGAAGTTGCCGTGGACCTCACTGGAATTTATCGTGAAATTTATCTTGAATTTTTTCGTAATATTCTGTGAAGTTGCCCCAAGACATTCCTAACATAACCTCTGATTTCCCCGAATCTTCCTTTGAGTGATTTGAAATCATCCCAGATGTGTTCCCGAGACCTCCTTCATGGATGTAACATCAGAGCATCTCTGATGTTATCGTGACACTTCCTTCTAGTTATTCCAAAATACTTCTGAAGTCACTTAGAATATAACCAAAAATTTACCATTTTTATTTACCAAATTTAATTTTCCCTTAAATTAACCGTAAACCATGAAGTAACCTTGAAACTTCTCGTAGAGCACTTTAGATTAATCACAGGTACTTTCTGAAAATTTCGCTCAAGTCACGCCCTAAGAGTTCCTCCAGACTTCCCTACAGTTATGTTGAAACTCACATGAGGTTGCCCAGAATATCACCGATGTAACCTCGTCAGTTTGGTTTGGAATTTTTCTGAAGTTGCCTTCGATCTTTTTTGAAACTTCAGAACCTCCTTTTGGGACGTTCTAAGATAAATTATGGAAGGATCTAGGAAGCCTTCATCAGAATAACGGTGAAGTTTGAGTCTCTTCCTTAACCCTGAAGGCAACAGGAATTTTCGCTGAAAATAACTAAGAACCTTGGAACTTCTGTTGACACTTTAGAACTTCCTTCAAATTACTGAACAAATTACTAAACCTTATAAAAACGGCCCTTCAAGTCAACTCAAACTTCCCAATAGTTCCTCCAAACTTCCCTGCAGTTTTGTAAAAACTTCCATGAAGTCACCAAGAATTTCACTTCATTAATCTCGACACTGAAACTATCTTAGCCTCCTTCTAGGAAGTTCTAAGATAAATTATGGAAAATTACAAGGAACGGTGAGTTATGTGAATCTTTCCTTTCCAACGTATTTAAGAAGTTTCTTGAATCTCACTCTGAACCTCTCTGAAGATTTATAAGAACTTATGTACATATGTGATTCAGATACATCAGTGCCAGCGAGACGGACACAAAACATTGGGAAGGCAAACAATCGATTCAGGCATCTCGTCCAGACATCTTTGCATCACCGCCTTGAACATTCCGGGCGCCAGTGAAATAGTCGTCCTGATGGCCAGGTTCGGTATACCGTCAGATCCTGGCGCAATGTTTACCTTAAACGATTTGCCTATCGCAATGATTTTCTCAATTGTAACGGTGAAGACCTGTAGTAGCTCTGATGATTGCTCGGTTGGAGCTGTCGTGCCCTTGGTTTTAGCCATCACCTCATGGGTTCGCGTTGGCAAAGACCCTCAAAGCAGGCTCGTCCGCTGGCCTTTATTTCCTTCTTAAGTTCAGCATTAGCGGTGGCCAGCACCGCGCGGCGCTCCGATCTGTCAAGGTCCGCATAATGGGACCTCCTTCTAGCTAGGTGGCAGGTTCTCCGGAGGTCTGGGATCGTCTCTGTCCACCAGGTTTGACCTTTCTGGGCATGGTTGCGTCACACACTCGTGTAGGAAGTGCTACGAGCTGATCACCACGAGGATCTTGGGTATCGCTCAATCTCTGTTCCCGCTCTAGCGCTTCTTTAAATACTTCTTTATCGAAGTACGACGTCCTCCATCTGCGGACAAACCGAGTGGGTGCTCCTCCCTCTTTGCACTGCCTAGCACTGTCTGTGACGCGTGTAAGTGTATAAAGTTTGAAGTGTATCGGAGTGTGTTTTAAGGGTGTCAACACTTGGTAGCGAAGATTCAACGAACATAATTGAACACATATCGCCATCTTGTACAGCCGAAAAAGCTACTGTTACAACTGTGGATCTTAAGTTCTAATCTCCAGGAAAGTTTGAATGATCTGAATATCTCAAAACTACTTCTAAATCATAACCTTAAAGTCATCAGTAGACCCAATAAAAGTGGAGGGTTATGCAACAGAAATCTTCATAGCGAAACAAACCTTTGGTTGCGTCTGTAGATCCTATGTTCTGAATTTCAGGTACAGTTTGGATGACTTAGAACTGCCCTGATTATTTCATAGCTTCTGTTGACCTTGCAGAAGTTTTCATGAACAGGGTTTGTTACGTGTTGTAAATTTGTATCGCAAAAAAAACTTGTGTCATAACTGGAAACCTTAAGTTCGGAGCTCCAGGACAATTTGGACGACCTAAATAATCCAAAACTATCTTCTTATGTGAACACTCCCCTGACCCTACACTATATAAAATTCAATGAAAGTTGTTGATTATGTGACGTTACTCTGAAAAGCGAAGAAATGTATTGTTATGACAGTAGATTCTAAGTTCTGAACTTCAGGACTATTTGGATCACCTTTAACATCCCAGATTATTTTATAATATCTGATGACTTTCCAGAAAATTTAGTAGACATAGTTGAACAACCCTCGTAACTTTGTATTACCGAAAAAGGTACATTTAAAACTAGACAATTTATGTTCTGAACTCAAGAGTAGTTTGGAAGACCTAGAATATCCCAAACATATTCCTCAATTATGTTTGTAAAATCACTGAACAAAATCCAGAGAGGTGCTTAAATATGTATCGTTAATATACACAGCGAAAAAAAACAAGCTACTCATATTACTGTAGACCTTAAGTTGCAAGCTCCAGGGCAGTTAGAGTGACGTAGAATAACCATTCCAAAACGAAATAATTGTGTCTGTTGAGTCCCCCTAAGATTCAATAAAAGTAGGTTAGTGGTTCGACGTTACTCTAAAATTCGTTCAACTTCCAAGAATGTAATAGACCTTTCATTAAAAGATGGGCTTGAATACGGCTAAAGATTGCTACTTACTTGTTACTTACCATACCAATCAGACCAAGGCCGGCGTGGCCTCTTCTGTAAATCTAGTAATATGAAAGTAATTTCAACCGTTATAAAACATGTGCGTTGCTTGGGAAGTCGCCTTCTACTTGATCGATCCACCTTGCTCGTTGCGCACCTCTTCTTCTAGTACCCGTCGGTTCGTTTTCGAGAACCCCTTCAACAGGACTGTCGTCCGACATTCTTCCGACATGCTCAGCCCGTCGAAGTTGGCCGATTTAGCGATGTGTACGATGGGAAGTTCTTCCAGCAACTGATGCAATTCTTGGTTCATTCGCCTCCTCCAAGGTCCGTCTGCCTGCACTCCACCGTAGATCGTACGCAACATCGTCTTCGCGTTGGTCTTTCACTAAGAAGGTCCATGTTTCATGGCCGTAGAGAACTACCGGTCTAATTAATGTCTTGTAGATGAGTCAACTTTGTAGTTCGGCGAACTTTGTTCGATCTTAGCGTCCTTCGGAGTTCAAATCAGGCACGATTGCCAGCCATAATGCGCCTTTGTATTCCTCTGCTGGTGTCGTTATAGGCGATCACCAATGAATCCAGGCACACGAATTCGTCTACTACCTCGATTTCATCACCGTCGATCTGAACTCGTGCTAGGAGGCTAACATTGTCTTCTTGTGAGCCTCTTCCCTTCAAGTATTTAGTTTTCAACGCATTAATCACAATTGGGCAACTTCAGCTTCAGCCTTAGGTCTGATGTACGCGTCCGCCATCGTCTCATAGTTACGTGCTACGATATCAGCGTCGTCGGTGAAGCCAACTAGTTGGACATACTTCCTGAAGATCAGGCCACTCGTGTCTACCCCAGTTCTTCGAATCACACCCTCAATTCAATGTTGAACGACAAATACGACAACCCTCTCCGAGATTCGAAGGGACTCGAGAGTGTCCCTGATACTCGGATGACTTGCATCACTCGCTCCATCGTTGCTTTGACTAACCGCGTCAGTTTTCCGGAAATCCAAAAGAGCTTGATGAAAGACCTAAAACCTCTGGAGGATGAGTAAGCTGTTTGACAAGTTCTTATCATTAATGAAAATTTCCTTGGGCTTAGGTGAAATCCATGAAAATCTAAAGGAGTTACCTGGAGAAATCCACAATTTTTCGAAGATTTCAAGTCTTTCAACAGAATTCATGATTAGTTAACCTACTGAAGCCTGCAACATAAAAACTTGAAAAATAAATGTAACTTCTCAAAATTCGTTGAACTCCCTAGTGAAGTTCGATAAATTAAACAAACTCTTAAAAATTTACGAGGCATTCCTGGGGTTTTCCGAAATTTCGTTTTTCAATTTTTAACGT
Source organism: Aedes japonicus (assembly GCA_034211315.2). Lineage (NCBI taxonomy): Eukaryota > Metazoa > Arthropoda > Insecta > Diptera > Culicidae > Aedes > Aedes japonicus. The sequence goes on along the minus strand of JASCZW010010569.1, from coordinate 13,061 downwards.
CTGAAGAACTTCCGTGGATCTCAAAGAATTAGTTTTCAGAAGAATTCGTAGAAATTTCACTACTTCTAAGCCGAGTTTTAAGCCTGCTGAACTTCCTTGAAGTCATTTGATTTCTTTGAAAGAATACAGAATCACTAAGAGACTACTGAAGGAATTCGGAAGAAGAGCAGAACTTTAATTGAATACGTGAAATTAGATGTTTGAGAATCCTTCAAACTGTGCGCAGTTTTTCTGAGAATTCAGTAAGATTTCTAAAAATGTTCGCGTGTTCTAGAATTCAGTATTTCTTCATGAACATCCGCGGAAATGTAGAAAGACAGTTTTGTTGTTCAGTAGGTCGTTGACCTTTCATAGATCTGTAGCACTTTGGGACGGCTTTCCAAGATAGCGAATTGTTTGAATTTTATTTGGGAAACCCCGAGACTTCTGCCTCCAGAATGTCTATGAAACTACTGGAAAGTTCATACACTCCCGTTCCATTCTACTCAGTCGCCGAGTAGAGAGTGTTGTGACGGATATAAGAAAACTACGAACAAATGATAAGAAGATCTTTAACTATCCAGGAAGTTCGTAAACCTCCATGGAGACTTTTGTCCTCGGACATTTTCACTCTATTTTTTTGATGATCATAAATTCTCTAACAATTTCCAATTTCTCCCACCCCCCATTGAACAGCGCGGTGTCGGGCCTGAACGGGATCGAATTCGAGGGTTCCAACCTGCTGGTGGAGCTGTTCGACAACAAAGGCAACCGCCGGAACACACGCAGCCGCCCGCAGTACGCCGGAATGCCGGGTGGCGGTGGCCCTGGACGTCAGACCGACTTCCCGCTGAGGCTGCTGGTAGCCAGCGAGATGGTCGGAGCCATCATTGGCCGTCAGGGTACCACGATACGACAGATCACCCAGAACAGCCGGGCCCGCGTCGATGTCCATCGGAAGGATAACGTCGGCTCGCTGGAGAAGGCCATCACGATCTACGGCAATCCGGAAAACTGTACCAGCGCGTGCAAAGAATACTGGAGGTGATGCAGCAGGAGGCCAACAACACAAACAAAGGGTAAGTCAACTGAACTAGAACCGAACAGACACTCCCTAACCATTGCTTTCGTACCTTCCGCAGAGAAATTTGCCTCAAGATTCTCGCCCACAGCAACCTGATCGGTCGCATCATCGGCAGAGCAGGAACACGATCAAGCGAATAATGCAGGACACCGACACAAAGATCACCGTCAGCTCGATAAACGACATCAACAGCTTCAACCTGGAGCGCATCATCACCGTCAAGGGTTCGATCGACAACATGTCCAGGGGCGAGAGCCAGATCAGCGCCAAGCTGCGCCAGAACTACGAAAACGACCTCCAAGCGTTGGCCCCGCAGGTATAATGTTCCCGGGTTTGCACCCGATGGCGATGATGTCCACCGCGGGCAACAGGATGGGCTTCACCGGACGCACCGGGATGTACCCGGGAACCAGCTATCCCATGTATCAACCTCCGACGGTGCCCGGTGCTCCGCCGGATCGAGCGACGTCAGGAAACCACTACCTGTATATTCCAAATAATGCCGTTGGTGCTATAATCGGAACCAAAGGATCGCATATTCGTAATATAATGAGATTTTCCGGTGCTTCGGTGAAAATTGCCCCGCTCGAAGCGGACAAACCCCTGGAGCAGCAAACCGAGCGCAAAGTTACCATTGTCGGCAGCCGGAAGCCCAGTGGAAGGCCCAGTATCTGATCTTCGAGAAGATGCGGGAGGAGGGCTTCGTCTCCGGCACCGACGATGTGAGATTAACGGTGGAAATTCTGGTGCCCAGTGCGCAGGTGCGTTGAGGAAGCGGGGGAGGGGTTGTTGGTTTGGGAAATTTTAATACTGGTTGATTTTTAACTAGGTCGGACGTATCATCGGCAAGGGAGGCCAGAACGTGCGGGAACTGCGGCGAGTGACCGGTAGCATAATCAAACTGCCCGAACACACTACCAACACGCCCGTGGACGAGGAAACCACGGTGCACATCATCGGTCCATTCTTCAGTGTTCAGGTGAGTCGATTTTTTTTTCAAATTCTCTATTATTAAAGAGGAAGGTTGAACATTTGGAAAGCGGTAGTTCTGTAGCATCTAGCAAAGTTTCCCAAATTGTCCCAACGTATGGTAACCATCTGATCAGAGTGAAATCCCGTACTTTGGAACATTAATACTAATTTAAAAATTTTTTAAGCTTCGTTAAACTTCTCATGATGTGTTCGTTTGCTCAAAATTTCGTTTAGAATTTCACTTAAATTCATTTGGAACTTTTATGAAGCTCAACGAAAACTTCTCAAAATTTTTTTTTTAAGTTTTTCGGCCTTTTTTCCTAAAACTTGATGTTTGCTTGAAAAGTTCTCTGATGTTCTTTTCAACTCCACTGAAGTTTTTTTTATAACTTCTGTGAAGTTTTGTTCCAAGATCTCTCAGAACTTCGCTGAAGATCACTCACAAACTTCTTTGAAAATCTGTCAGAACTTCTCTGAAGATTCTTGCATCTTCTGTGAGGTGCTCTCTAACAACTTATTTGGAATTACAATTTTTTAACTTATCTGAAGCTCCTTTTCAAAACTCTTTTGATGTTGTTTTAGAACTTTTCTTGAGTTTTTTTTTTTGCATTCTGAAGCAGGGATGCCATATTCACAGACATGTCTGTAAATTTGCAGACTTTTCATTTTCGTTGCAGACTTTTTAACGATGCGGACATTTAGCAGACATTTAATTTGTGTTGCAGACTTTTTGCAGACATTTGAATTATTTTGTAAGTTTCAAAAAACCACTTTTTGCGTGATCATAGATGTGGACGTTCCTTAATATAACCCGCATAAAGATAAAACAATTTGCTGTATAGTCAAAACTATATTTCGGATGTGAAGATATAGGTAGGAAGCGACTTAATCACCCCAAGGCACCTATTCCAAGCACAGGGTAAACGTTAACCTTCAACGCTCATTTTTGCAGTATGGTGCTCTATGTAGTGAAGGACCATAGTGCAAAAAAATGAGCGTTGTAGGTTAACGTTTACTCCGTGCTTGGAATACGGTCTTGGGGTGCTTAAGCCGATTCCTACCCTACATATAACCAAAATTTTAAGTTATTGTTTTCAAATAGTTTAATCTCGTTTTCACCATATAACCTCTGCATGAACAAATATTGTTAAGGTTTTTTATTGTCTGCCCTCGGTCTGAATTACATTCCAAAATTTTGGCATAGAGTACAGCAAACATTTTGTTCGTGAAAATTCCCTGTTTTTATAGCCTATTTAACGTTTTGTTATTTGGCTTTTTACCATCTGACATATTGTTAAAACGATATAAGAGATTGAGATTTTATTTTCTCGTTTGAATACTATTACTTTTGTGATCTTAAGATTTGCTCTAAAGCCCGGTCGATTGATACTCGGGGACAGAACAACAGTGAAAGTTATGAGCTATTGAAATAAATCTTCAAACTCTGATTTGTTTTCCAACGTACTACTAAACGCGTCATTTCAGTACATTTGCATTATGGATTTAGAAATATACCCATGAACTAGTCCTAGATTCCGAGATATATAAAAACAAACGACCCAGAATTTAGGGCACATTCTGGGAAGTTTAAAAGAAGACTTCCCAGAGCTTCGGGAAGATAATATCTAGAAGTTTAAGAAGAGACTTCCTCGAAAAAAAGCTTCTCCGATGGTCAGGTAAAAACTACTCAGAAATATTGGGAGCAAGCAGTTCAAGTAAGAAGAACCATCAATAATTCGGGACAGAACATTATCAAAGTTCAAGACTTTACTTACCAGTATTACCTTCCCCAAGAATCAGGAGAAGACTTATCAGAGCTTCAGGAAAAAGTGTAGGGAGAGGACTTCTTTGAAATTTGGAACCTTTCAGTGGTTTTGGAGTTCTTCCCAAAAATTTAAGATTGAACTTCCCAGAACTTCAGACTTCCCCAAAACTTCCCCAAATTTAAGATGGGAACTAACCAGGAAGGTCACTGGCTATACTTTTTTTTAAATCAAAAAAAATGTACAGGACAATGCATCAAAGAAGTTGAGGAGAGAACTTTTCTGAGGTTCAGGAAATAACTTCCCAGAAGTTCCGGAAGAAAACTCTCAAAAGGTTAGTTGGAATTTCCCAGAAGGGCTTGGCAGCTTTTCCAAAGCTCAGAGGAGAACATTTCAAAATTTCAGAATAAGGATTTCTCAAAATTCTTTAGAAAGAACAGAATGAAACTTTCTAGGAGCATTCGAGGTACTTCCTTCTAATTTGAGCAGGATTTTTCCAATAGTTCCGGAACAACCTTCCCCAAAGTTTTGGAGAAAACTTACCAAAAGTTCAGAAGAGGATTTCTCAGAAGTCCAGGAAAAAACTTCAAGAACAAATTTAAGGGAATTTTCTTAATAGTTTTAAAGACGGCTTTCCTAAAGTTTCAATTAAATTTTACTCGCAGTTCAGGATGAGACCAATCAGAAGTTTGGAAAGAATAAGCGCAGGAAAAAACCACACCGAATTTCAGGAAGAAAATTACCAGAGAGGGCTCTACCTGTAGGATCAAGAAGGAAATTTCCAAAAAAATCAGTAAAGAACGCCTCAGAAGTTCATAAGAAGACTTTTCAGAAGTTCTTAAGAGACCAAAAGTTTAATTGGAACTACCCAGATGTGCTAGAGAGCTTCCTTAAAGTTTCGGATCGCACATTCCAGCATTTCAGAATGAGAACTGCTCGAAGTTCACAAAATCTCATAAGTTATGGTAGATTCTTTTGACAAAATCAGGAAGAAACTTTCCAGAAGTATAGGAGGATCTTTCTAGTAGTTGAAGCAGGAATTTCTCAGAAATTCAGGAACAAACTTCCCCGAAGTTCAGGGCAATACTCTCTGAAGTTCAGATAATCTCTTCTGCAGTTCAGAATAGAACTTCTCAGAAGTTCAGGGAGAAACTTCTAGCAACTTAAGAAGATTTTCCAAGAAATTCTGAAGAGTACTTTCTCAAAGTTTTGCAGAAACTTTCCTTGTAGTTCAGGATGGGACTTATCAGAAGTGCAGAAAGTAAAGAAAGTAAAAATGCTTTTGGGCAATTTCGAAACCTGTGTAAAAACATTCCCTTTACATCCATCAACATGCAAAATGGTTTGTTTTCCATACAATATGAATGGCTCTGATTATTTCGTAGTACCACTCATTCATACATTTAAATAACAATGAGTTTTTATAGTTTATTGTCACTTCCAATAAAATTACACAACCAAAGTAAAAGACACCGGATTTTCTTTTTAATTTCAACTCGCTTTTCTTGACCTCTACTCAGTGTCCTCATCCAATGCTTCATTCTCGTTGTCGACGTCCGGAAGCTCCACTTTAAATGGAACAGACAGTACCCAGCAGCTCCTCGAATTCGATCAATGCATCAGTTGAACCTAGAGGCAAGAGCTCTCTAATAGGTTCAATAAAACTGTATGCGCGTGTCGATGATGTATCTATAGGCAGTCCTTGCTGAACAAGGATTTGTATATGTTCCTTAATAAAACTCACGTCTGCCTGTAGCACCCTTATTGCATCCGCTTGCTCGTTGTATACATCCAGCGGAAGAGTCACTACTACCGGTTGATTATTCGGAGCTTCCTCCAACACCTCCTCAACTATTTCAGGATTCAAAATTGAATCCATCGCCGAGTTTTATTTCCTACTGAAACTAGCAAAATATAAACATTGAGCTATCAACTGATGTGTCGAACTCTTGTAACCCAGCGGTGAAAATTGATAACGAGGGAACTATAAATGTACATCGATATTCATATTTATTTTTCGTTGTCGAAATTCAAAAATACGATGTTATCAAAATTTAAATACTTTTAGATGAATATATGTAAAGAAAACAAAAGTTCACGTGGTATATCGAAATTTTACGAAATATAGTATAGCATCCTTAAAGTTTTCCATCATTAGATCTATAAAGATCATGTATTCAATTTAGATATCGATTAATAAAGATTTTTTGAATAAATCTGCCGAAGTAAAAATAAAAATAGAAGTAAAGGTTTACCTACATTTATCTTTACTTTTGTATATAGAACTTTGAAGAAGTTTATCGATGGTTGGTCGGGTAACCTTATTATACACCTAAACGGTTACTGGCGAAAACCCATTATTGGGTGCAAAAATACGCATTTTTCAACACTACACGTAAATGTCAAACAATGGGTATAATTTGATTTGCCAATATGGGTAAAAAAATACCCATCGGTGAGAACTTATTAGCAGGAAAAAAAATGGGCGAAAAATAGTTATGAAAATTATTTAACTCTCCTCAGTCGTTTGTGCGTTGCGAATCAGTTGAGTCTCGAATCAAATAATGTCGGTCCGAAATCTGCCAACAAAGGCAATTCAACAAATAAGCTGAGCAAAAGTGTATAGTTGGTCCAGTTGGTTTGTAAAAGATTCCTAAATAAATTTAAAATAATCAATTTGTATACAGATCAATTGTATACAGATCAAAAAAAAGATTTGTATACAGTATCAAATGTATACAGATATGAAGTACGTTTAAGCAAACTTCTCAATTATTGCTTTGCTTCGGAGCAAAACAGATGAAAATTCCTTTTCTTCCTCCATTCTGGAAGATCATTTTAAAATTGACGCTGTTCGATGAGTAAACTGCTTGCGGAATATAGTTATCATAGAGTCGTTCCATAAGGGTCTGTTAATAAACCACGTAGAATCATTTTGAAAAGCTCAGACCCCTCCCTCTCGTAGACTTTTCTCCATACAATGTTTGGAAATTTTGTATGAAGCGCGAGACTACGGCGCTTAAGCTGCAGCCTTTGACGATGACCTGGATCCAATTTTTCTCGTGGAGTCCGCATTCCTTTCCACAATCAGGGTTTCGTTGTAGGTTTTGAGCACTCGACAAACTGTTGTTTTCGGCATCTTCAGACATTTAGCCAGCTTGGAATTTTCACCGTTATTTCAGGAACGCGATCGACATCTTTCTTTGACCAAGCTTGCAACCAGTTCTCGAGTAATTCATGTTAAGGGCCTAAAAGCCATTTGTAAACAATGACTTTAAATGTCGATTTCTCTTGAATCTTAAATCACTCTCGTGAAATAAAAGCAGCATCTGGTAAAATAATGTTAGTTCTACCATATGGAGTAGCTGGATATAGTAAGATTCTTGTGATTCGTGAGAGATCAGCGTTTAAAGTCATTGTTTACAAATGGCTTTTAGGCCCTAATCATGAATTACTCGAGAGTTGTTCTCTATAGAAGTGTAAACAAACCACTGTCAAATATTTTCGAATCTCAGCACATGAGGCGTGCTAGCGGCGCACGAGGGGTGTTCCGATTTACTTTCAGTCAACTTTTAAATGGTTCCTGGAAGCAGGAGTGCCAGTTTTTCAAAATGACTGTTAGTAACACTGTATTTGTCTGTAGTGAGGGATTTTGTCAAAATTTTGCGTAAAAAATATTAGCGGGGGAGTATTTTAGTTGAGAGGGTTCTTAGGTGAGGCACGTTTATTTCGCAAAAAATAAGATTAACTCATACTCTCCAACACATTGGTTTCGAGAGCCTTATTGTTTTCGCATTATCGGTTTTACAGCTGTCAGAAACTTTCTTATTTTATAAGGATTTTCGGCCTGTTCAAATTTACACATATTCTTGAGAGTCTCTCTTATGTTGTAGAAATTTACGTGTGCATAAAAAAAATGAACTGATTTTAGCGATTCTTTATGCGATTACCTTCTTTCCATCGTGGTATGGTGGATGAGAAAATATACAGTACGAAGTGCCTGACGGAATTTGTCTGCTTCGTCATTGGAGGAATGGACCACCGCAAGATAAACGTTGTATTGAAGACCGACAGCCCAACGTCCCCCAACCGATAGGAAAAGTTTGGTCGTACCTTCAAATGGAGGATTTATTCCAACAATTATGTGGCCAAGGGAACAGCCAAGATGAAAGGACGCCGAAATCTATATTTTTATCAGCCATGGCTAAGGTTTTGGTCAACTGCTGTACGCGGATGGACCGCTCGGCAAAAGCATCAAACGCATTTTTGTAGGGGCCCTATAAACATAGGGTTTAAGGAAATTTTGATCCGTTGAATTATCTTTTGTAGCTGAATTAGTCCATTTTTTTTAATGCATACGTTATCTGAAACTTTTATAAGTACTGAACTCAATTCTTTGTTTTAATTCTCAGAACGGTATCGAAAACTTAAGCCCATTCGATGCTTACGTTAAGCTCATTCACAAATACTTTCATAATTATGTTTCTTAATTAATTTTCTTTTTAAAAAATAATAATCTGACTTTCTGCCAATGTTGATTTCGATTAAGAAAATGTTGTTCGCATTTTTTTGATTTTATTGAATTATTTTAATTATTGAATACATTAAATAACATGATTTTAGTATTATTAATTGTCGAATTCAATTAATTCGCAAACATTCAGGGCAAACATGTCAACAGATGTCGAAAGGTACATGACACCGTTAAAAATCCTTATTTACAAGAAAATAGTCGTTTATTATCAGCAAAGATTCTACAGTATCATTTCCGAAAAATTGCTTCCATGCTTATAGAAATTCAACTTAAAAAAAAAGTGGTATTTTAAATATTGTGAACTTCCGATAAATTCCGCATATCTTCTAAAATTTAAAAGGAAATCTTGTTTTATGGGATTGATTTTCAACCAGGATAAAAGATTTAAAGCTTTTTATTGTATTAAATAAACTAGCTTCGTAGTTTTCACAAAACGAATAGAGCCTTAAGGAGTTTTAAAACAGTTTTGCGAATTAATTTATAGATCTGCAAATTTTCGTTGAAAGCTTTAATTTGAAGCTTCGTTTGAAGCGTTAATTTATAAAAGCAATTTTTCCCTGAACGTATAATGAACCTTAAACAAAGCCTTATCATTCATCCTTCCTGGGTGTTAACAATTTGTGACGAATAAGGTGTTCCTCTGGGAATCCCGATTGCCCCAGAATGGCCAATACGGTCATTAGTCAATTTCAAGGCTAGAAGACCTGTCGAATAGCGTGTTCCGATGAAAATTTGTACCTGTCGCTGTCTCACGGATCTCGCCAAAACATGCACTCTTCCGTCATAAATTCCTTGTGGCCAATTGGATAAAAAGAGCAGTACTCACTGGAAACCAAAAGTTCGGATCGCAACAAACAATTTGACTGCAAAGACTTTAATATTTGGTCAGACAAACCTTCCACAATGCGAATTGAAATCCGGGTCAAAATGACCCGAAACATCTCATTCGTAACTTCTTTTTAACAGCCCTTCAGATTTGTCAAAAAAAAATGGGTTCTATGCAGAAACGACGCTTTAAATGATTCAAAAAAAGTCAAGAAAATTCAATTTTCTAGATGCATATCTTAGAAAGCTATTGAATTTTGAAAATCTATTCCGGGTCATATTGTTTACAATCCTCCTCGAGAGGCGGTGAATAAAACTGTTTTTTCGGGTTTTCGGTTCGACTGATTTCCATGGCAGACTAGATTGCCAGGAGTTCGGCGTTTGTGGTCGATAAGCTTTTGTTGATTTTTTCTGACACTGCAGTGCACTGTCATAGAATCAGTCCCAGTTGAAGTCTTGATAGTTACGGTTTCTTACTGCTGGAAACTTTTTTCTTTTGTGGTCCTTCGAAGTGATTTGTGATGTGATGAGCCTGGATATGTTGCAATCGGAGTATTGTCGACTGCTGTTGAATGCCATTGAAGGATCGTTCGGATGCAATTGTCCAATTATGTAGTTGTAAGTTGTTTGCGGTTCCCGTGATGAAAGATCCGTTTCCCGAATGATGCCCGATAAATTGTTGGAATTGGTTGTTGTGGAAGGAGCTCTTGAGTAAACCACTGGTGTCCAGCGGCGATTGGCCAGTTTCAGCGAAGATAACTTGATTGAGCCTCGCAAGTAGCTGTTGTGAACAGTCTGGAGCTTTTGGAGATTTAATCGGGCTGCATTTCCGTAGACTTGCGCTCTACATTCTAGTCTGCTCCGATCGATAGCATGTTCAACCTTGATTAGGTTGTTTGGGTTGGCGCTGCTGTTTCTCCTGCCGAGAAGTTTGATGATTTTCAGCTTTCCTGCTGCTTTGGTTCTCACCTCGTCAGAGTGTTTTGTCCAGGGTGTTATTCAGATCGACCTTTTCCTCTCCTATTTTTATCCTGACGCCTCTTGACGCCTCGTGGATGCTATTGATTTTAAGGTCCAGCTTCTTCTGGATCGTTACCTGGAACAACTAAAGCAAAGTCATCGGTGAATTGAACTAGCTCGCAGTTTTCTATCCTGATTCCATGCAGTCCATTGGTGTAGAAGTTGAAGCAATTCTTCGCTGATTTCTCTGTGGACGTCCCCTTTTGCTGGTTTAAACACTGACCAACGACGGCTAGATAGGTGTGAAGCCCTCGTGTTGCGGATGTTTAGTTTGCTAGAACCTTGTTTGAGTTTCCACAGCCGAAGGTCTGAAGCATATCAAGAAAGATGACTATGGGTAGACCACCGTCTTGTTGAATGTCCTTAACTCTATTTACAACATAGTTTACGCAACCTTGCGCTGTGCAGATTCTCCGAAATCCGAAGGAAAGGGGTAGGTGAAGATTCCTTATTTCAGCTAGTCGTCCGTTGACCCCGGAGCTGTTAGTTTCAGGCAGAAATTTACGAGGGCTTTAGGCCTATAGAAGCTTGGGACCAACGGGGTTGCCCTTGTTCTTGGGGATGAGTTTTATCACTGTTGTTCGCCATCTTTCAGGAATCTTCTCCGTAACGAAGTCTTTTTTCAGCCTCTTGCTGTTCTTGGAGTTGCACGTCCGGTCTCAGTTGTTTGAGGATGGCGTATGACAGGTCGTCCTCTCGTTTTGTGGGAAGTGTTTCTTCGGTTAGTGTAGGGTTCCCAGGATCTCATCCGCCGAAAGGGCCTTTTCGTAGCTCCTGAGGTCCGTAGGGGTTCCAAATATCGACCCATTCACTCACTTGTCGTAGTAGTACGTCATGAAACCCTCTGCATTTTTAACTGTTGTTTCCTCTGCACCGGATGAGTGAGGGCCGTGTCGGGACTTTTGAGAATATTCCATAGTTGCTTAGAGGGGGTTGTTTCGTCGATTTCTTCTGACAGTTTCGCACAGTATGTCCTTTTGGCTTTGCGTCTTAGCCTTTTCAAAATTGCTCTTCTTTTCCTCAGGCTAAGGTCTGCAAAATCGATGTACTCCCGTCTATTTTCTTGGTCAACCATCGCTTTAGGAAGTCAGCTTTCTAATCGTTGACTACGTAGCTGGCTGTTTCGATGCTCTCTTCGAATACACTTTGCATTGCAGCTGTATAGGTATTGAGGTTTGAGTCTGTTGATTACTTCGGCTGCCTTCTGCTTGTTGATGCGGACAATTCTTCCTTTGGCTACCGGTATCTAGCTACCTATTTCAAGCATTATGGACAGATGGTTGCATCCGAATTCCTGTGGGATTACTTCCTATTGCTGTGTTGTAGCTGGCCGTAGATATGAAGGTAGACGACCCATCGTTGAGCAGGACAAACTTGGAAGCTTGGAGTGCAGCATTGACCGCGTTTCTTTTTGGATAGTTTGGTGAAACCGGATCCTAACTGATGTGATGTCCATTGAATTCCCCTCCGATCAGTCCTCCGATCTCTCCTTCTAGTGTAAGTCTGATTGCTTCTTCGAAAATGTCCTTGATAGTGATTGTCTCACCTCACATATTTGCGCTTGGGGGGACGTAGACGGATATCCAAGTGATCATATCAAATCCCTCTGTGATTTTGATACCAACTACTTCTACCGGTATGCGGTTTTCGAATGCGAGCTCTTCGTAATCGACCGTTTCGGATCCAGGTGGAATCGATTCCAGAGTATCCGGATGTGACAGAATCACCTTGTTGGTAACCTTGTTTTGGCACCTGAGAAATCTTAAAATTCTTGTTAGTTCATTGCATGATGTGCATGTACTTTCGGATGAATAATCACAGATCTCGAACCATCAGACGGCACCAGTTCAAGCTGCTGGATAGTCAGGAAGTAAATGGATGTGATTTTTGGATCATAAAGTACCAGCACATCGATCCCAAGCTCGGTCCAAAGGTTAATAATTTGCCCCTGATAGCGTTACTCATACGAGCACACTCTCAAATATTCTGTCAAAATAACACAGCAAATCAAAACAAAGGCGCAAGGTGCTGGATTCAAGGTGTAATTCGGACCAAGGGGTTCTACAACAGTGAATCAATTTCAAATCGCTAGTTGCATATTGATTGTTGCTATGAGAGTTATTCCGAGAGTCGAAGTGACGTTTGTCACTTGGTGAAGTGAGAAAAGTTACCTGCAGTGACGTGACCCTTCTCGGTAAATCAAATGGAGAGTCAAGTCACAGCAGGCGACTTTTCTTATTCCACCAAGTGACAAACTTCACGTCAAGTGGCAAGACAGCTTTCTCGTGAGTTACTTTTTCCTTCAAAATTACTCAGGATTCATCAAATTTGCACACTTTATGATTTTCTTCTCCCTTCTTTTCTTCTGAGTGATGGGAATTCCAAAAAAAATGTCTGCGAAAACGAAAAAACAACTCGCAAAATACACTCATATTTGATCGTAAAACTCACGTTTGCTCAGAATGCATCAGCTTCCATCAACTTGTATAATTTATAACTCGATCTAAAGTATTCTGGCAGCACTGGCTTGAATTGGTCGGTGATAACCTGGTAACGGTGGTAACCTTGGCAATCAATAACAGAAGTATGTTTACTGTCTGGGAAAACTTTTTATTATGGTATCGTGGGAAGCACTTATTTCAGCCAAAATAGGTCGCAGTATTTGGAAGAGGAATTGGGCCCCGAAGTAGAAGTCCAGGAGTCCAGAAGCGAATGTTCTGTAGGATCATTTTAAGATGCATACTTATTGGGAGGTTTAGTGGAGGTCGCTGATGATGGCGCGACTAATTAATTTTCATACGGGGACGGCTTCAGATGAATAGTAGATGGGGGCTAGCAACCAAGCTGTAAACAACACAATCCAGACAAATTATTATCAACTACA
>JASCZW010010568.1:0-36030 GCA_034211315.2 Aedes japonicus | reverse complement strand
CTGCAAGTGTGTTTATATCAGTTGTAATGACAGATAACAGTCAGAACAGCTAAATATTCAAAACGACGATTCGTCCTGAGGTGGAAAAGGGCAATCTAAACCTCCTACTTGTCCCAAGAGAACTCGATGAAGCTCGATTCTTAACTATTACAAAGACACAATGAAAAGATTTAAGACTTCTAGTGACAATAAAGGCACGAGCGGAAGACTGACAATTTTACGTTAAGTTTAACAAGAGTCTCTGAAGGAGTAACAGAGAGGGCGATCAAAATTATTTGAATTAGCAATCGGAGTAGATATTTAGCGAAACAAGCGTTGCTGAATCTATCTAACGTCGCGTATGGAGATGGTGAGCAATAACGAAATCTAGACAAAAATGTCAAAGGTCGAAAGTAACATTTGTGAACAATGACTTAAAACGTAAATTCCCAGAAACTTTACGTTTATGTCATGTTTAATATTACTCGATCTTTGTGATTTTGTCTAGAAATGTTAAGGGAAAATCTTTTTTTTCTGTCCTTAAAAATATACATGTTTCACCCATGAATACAACGTCCCATCCCAAGAAACTAGTATAACTAGAGATCAAGAACAACAACAAAAACCTGTATCGTTTCATACAATCCAGTTGATTTCTTGGTTCCTCACACCATTCAAATTGAAATCAATCATCAAGTCCAAGCAATCCATGAGGTGAAAATCAATCGCACGAGCACAACAAAACTAAAACTAAGGTGAGTACACCCGTTCTCGATATTGTTCATTCGCAAGTGTCCCACATTTTTCGGAATCAACCAATCCGCGAAAAGTTCCCTACTTCACCTTCCGAGTTAGAAACTTTATTGCTTTGTTACTTAAATGTTAAAGTTCAACCATTTTAACGGCACCTGACGAGCGAGCGCTTCTTCGTGCAAACAACACATTCGGCCTCGCATACTGATCCGCCGCCACGCCTTGTTACAGTGCACACCACCACTTGTCGGATGTGGGTCTACGGTGAAATTTCGCCTCTTGTTTCGGGAAATGCTCAACGCAGCTCCCAATTACGGGGCCCGACTTCAGCACACCACGGCTCATTCATATTTCCCTTGCCATTTTCGCACTAATCATCCGTAAATATTGTTTATTGCTGTCGTTGTTGTCGTTGTTGTTGTCGTTGTCGACGCTCGGAAAATGCAAGACGACTTTAAACGGAACGGAGTTTCCCACGTTACTTAATGGGACGCGGGAAACATTTGTGCAACCGTCCGAATGAAGAGTGCAGCAGTTTGAAAGCGCGAAAAACGAAATTAGGTCTCTCCGACTTCAGAAGCGCTGCTTTTAATTGTCACTCTTCATTATCTTAAATGAAGCATTTCGTGTCAGATACACATTTTTCGTTTGAGGCTTAATTGAACAGATTTATAATTTGGATGGCGAAATTTAATAGGGTGACGCCTTTCACATTGCTGCACCGGTTCGGAGATAAATCTGCCCCAAGATTTTCAATTCCCACTTTTTATCGAGCACACAGATAATGTCCATTTGTTCCCATAAGCTAGCCGCATCGGTTACACAGTCAGCGCTGGTGTCGCAAATGACCTCTTGATATCGCTGTTACCGGTAATGGGTCGGAACGCGCTGGCTGCTGCGGTTGTTGGTCTTACGAATCGCTCCGCATCAAGATGATGATCTTCTTTTCTTCCTCTTGAGATGACGCAAGAAAGGCGCATGACCGCGCGACCACGACGGTGAACGTCAAGACTAATGGGTCTATTATTTACACTTCTTTTGAGATCTCCGGTCGTTGGGAAAGATGCGACTGTAATTACAGGACGGATCGGCCGGTCCTCACAGGATCGTTCCGCGGCGGTTAGTGTCGGTAGTGTATTTATTTTCTCTCAGGTGGTTTTTCTTCATTCCGGGGCTAGTCGGTTGATCCGAGCGGGGTTTTTTTTTGTTTGTTCGGATGGCTGGGTGTCGACGGAGAATGAAAGGTATTTCGCATCGAGATTAACCTTGAGGAGAAGTAGGATCGTGATGACTCTCTTATGCGAGTAGTTCAATGACGGGGTCATAAAGGATGTATGATGATGTTGCAGTAGTAGCGTTTCCAGGAGATTCAGTTGGGACGTGAGAATTTTATGATTTTATTTGTTTTGCCGTACTATGCTTTTTTGTGAGGCAGAGGCAGCTTCTACTTGTTTGAGAATCTTTTGAATACTACCAAATCAATGCAATGTATGACTCCAAACCAATTAATCAAATGTAGCGGCTGCTATGCATAGTTAATGGAACTGAGCAAATACTTTGTAAAATAATTGATATTCTGCAAATGGTCATCGACTATAGGTTCCCATTATGCCGCTGAACATAAACATCAAAGTCTTACACTACACTACATTCATAATTATATCATTCTTTAAGTGAAGTAGTTCATCTGATCTACTTGTTTGAAGATCTTTTGAATACCACCAAATCAATGCAATTAACGACTCCGTACCAATGAATCAAATGCAGCTACTGTCATGGATAATTAATAGAATTGAGCAAATACTTTGTAAAGGGTGTTTCGCTCAAAATTTGGTCGACTTAAACTTGACGCATTTCTTTTCATCGTACTTTAAAAATTTTGCAAACCCCTCATTTTGAAGATGTGTGCGTGTAGCATCGTGCCTCTATTTTGATTTTGAGATTAGCACTTCAGTTATCAAAATGTCGTCGAAGGAAGAGAAGCAACGCATCAAAATTTTACACGTGCATAGCGAAAATCCAAACTACTCTCACATCAAGTTGACGAAATTGTTGAATGTGGCTAAATCAACTGTTACCAACGTATTAAAAGTAATCGGTGAACATTTGTCGACAGTCAGGAAAGATGGATCGGGGCGAAATCGAAATCCGGAGGCCACAGCGACGATAAAAAGAGTTGCCCGCTGTTTCGAGTGGAACCCCAACCTCTCCGTCCGAGATGTCGCAAAGAAGCTGGGAGTGGCGCCTTCAACCGTGAACAGAGCTAAAAACGATTTAGGCTGTCGACTTGCAAGAAAGTGGTGACTCCGAATCACGCCGATAAACAAAACACGTCGGCCAAAGCACGAGCACGAAAGTTATACACGACGAAGGTGACGAAGTTTGACTGCGTGTTACAGGACGATGAAACTTACGTCAAGGCAGACTTTATACAGCTTCCTGGACAGGAATTTTATACGGCAACCGGACGGGGAAAAGTGGCAGATATTTTCTAGCACATTAAACTGTCAAAGTTCCCGAAGAAATATCTGGTGTGGCAGGCCATCTGTACCTGTGGCTTGAAGAGCAACGTTTTCATTGCGACCGGAACCGTCAACCAGGAAATTTATCTGAGCGAGTGTCTACAGAAACGTCTACTGCCTTTCCTGAAGCAACACAATTGTTCCGTTCTATTTTGGCCGGATTTGGCATCTTGCCATTACGGAAAAAAGGCCATTGAGTGGTATGCTGCCAACAACGTTCAAGTGGTGCCCAAGGACAAGAACCTTCCCAACACGCCAGAGCTCCGGCCAATCGAACAATATTGCGCCATCGTCAAGCGGAACCTTAAGTAGGCTCAAAAAGCTGTTGTGAGCGAGAAACAGTTCAAGGCAAACTGGCGTTCTGCGGCGAATAAAGTGGACAAGGAGACTGTAGAAAATCTTATGACAGGTGTTAAACAAACGACCCGGCAATTCGCATTCGGTAAAAAGGAAGATTACTAAATATTTCTCCTGTTTTCTGTATTAACTGAACTTGAAAATGAAAAAGAATTTGACTTATTCACAAATTTGATCGACTCATACTAATTACCGTTTGACCAAATTTTGATCGGAACACCCTTTATTCCGATTTCCCGGAGACTTCTCTGGAGAAATTCCAGTACTGTGCTCTCTTGAATCCGTTCGGAGCATCGTCGGTACAATAAGTTTGTCGCATTTCGCATTGGGGAAATCCTAACGGCCACCGATCCGATAGAGTGGAGATGGGTTCCCACTAAACTGAAAGTCGCCGACCAAGCAACGAAATGAAACGTGATTCACAGGTCCAAATTTCCAAGAAGGGTCCTAGCCAATACAATGATCGGACCAGAAGGGTCCTGGCCAATTCGCACCAAGTGAACATCCCGATTGAAATCGCTCGGTTCAACTCGCTTGTCGAAACTAAAGCGAACAGTAGCATTCGTGTTCCACTACATTGAAAACTGTCGCCGGAAGAAGAGGCAGAAGCGTTTTCAGCTGGGATTCTTCACTCAAGATGAACTGAAGCGAGCCAAAGAACTTCTCTGGAAGATCTCTCAGAAGGAATCGTTCCCAGAAGAATTGGATCGCCAGAGAACCACCACCGCATTGATCACAAATCGAGTCCCATCTACAAAACGAGACCATAGACGAGTATGGAATACTGAAAATGCATGGCAAAATCGTTGCTGCTCTCTACTAATTCCGCCACACCAACAGAGAGACTATCGTCAATGAGATTTGAAATTTGGAAGCCATAATCGTTGGTGGAGAAGGTAACGAAGAATTGTGTCTGTTGTCGTGTCGTAAAATCTGAAACTAAAAATTGGAACTACAACAAGCATTTTGGCTGCAAGTACTTGAAAATTTGGTCTTAGAAACTATCCACAATGTGAGTTTGAAATCCAGGTAAGTATGACCCGAAAAACATTATTCGTCACAAAATGTTAACACTCAAGGAAGGTTAAGTAAGCTGGTTCTACCGTGGATCAAACAGCAATTAGGCCCGAAGCCAAATGTTGTATTTCAAAAATATGGGGCTCCGTGCCACACCTCAAAGCGCTCTCAAATATGGTTGCAGGAACATCTGCCGTTCTGGGCGAGGAATATGTGGCCACCATCCAGCCCCGATCTCATTACTCAGTATGGCGCGTAATGAAGGCCAAGACCTGTTCTAAACGCCACCCGAGTACAGCAAGCCTCCAAAAACATTGACCGGTACCTGGAGAAAAATGAATCCAGGCATTTCGGAAGCAAGTGAAGACCGTAATTGCAGCAAGTGGTAACTCGATCGATGTTTAACATAGTTCAAGACTTTCAGAAATCAAAACCGAAAATGTTGAGATTTATTTTAAAAATTTGAAATAAGTGAATGCTGCAAACATTATCACGCATACGGTACACCATTTTGTTCAAAAATATTAACAGTACCAATGTTCATTCGACGCTCATTATCGCGTTAGTCAGTCAGACTATCAGCAATATCCAAAACCAACTAGTCATTTGGAAAAGTTAAGACAGACAACAATCTCTGACCGCACGCCAGGATTTAGAAACAATCGAGCTACAAAACTGATCTTCATTGCTACGTCACCGGAATCATCGCCGGCAATAACAGACCAGTCTCACTCCTGCATTTCAACTAAACGTGCTCCAGAGTAAAAAACCTAGTGTACCAAAGAGGTGAAACATCTTTCAGATCGATTGGAACTACAGGAATGACAGACAATCGATTGATCCAATTTTGACAAGTTGGTGCCCTCATCCCGACACCCTGAGTTATTCAGGAGTCTATTAACAGATTTTCCATCGCTTTTGTTTCATTCCGGGTGAAGCACTTCTTCGACAGAGGACCTATTTCCGTCAACCGTTGCAATTACACTGCCGTATTCAATCCAAACGACTTGGTTTTTCAAACATATAGTGTATAGTGACGTTTGGTTCAAATATGGCTAACTAATAGAGATGATTGACGGGAATATGAATAAATGATTAGGAGGCAAACATATTGGTCCTTTCCACGTTAGGCTGGTCCATCAAATTGTGATTTTTTTAGTTTGTTGCACAAAAAATTGAAAAACAACCAAAACCTCACAAAAAATATTCAGTTTCTTTTTCAAATAATGGTAAAAACTTGTCCTCTCAAGAAAACAAAATAATGGAAAAAACAATATCTTTTTATATGAAGTTATTTTATACATATCAATTTTTAATGAATTGCGTGTTTTTTTGGAAACTTAAAATTTTTCAACTTTTTATAACAATCTATTTAAAATATAGTTTTTCAAACATCAACTTTTCTTTTATTTTTTACTCAAAACGAGCGTTTCCAGGCGAAATGACCTGAACATGTGGAAATTTTGTTTCGATATTTTTTTTTATTTAACTGAAATATTGCATACGCGTTTGGTTTAAGGTACTGAGCACTTTCCGCGTTAACAAAGATTTTTGTGCCTCAAGAGTCAGTTTTAAAAAGAGCGTAAACATTTTGAATAGCACTTTAATTAATTATTTGTAGCTCGAAAACCTTTGGTTGTACAAACAACAAGTTGTGAGCCAATGTCTGAAGGTTGTGAAAAAATATACACTGAGAAAAAAAATCGGAAAAAATCGACAATTTATGTTAATTTAAAAAAAAATTTAAATACAGGTATACCTCGATAGTTCGTACATCAACTTTCTCACTTCAAATCAAAATTTCATAAAAATTACTAATTTTATTTGAAATCTTCTACAACTCAAAGGAAAAACAGAAGATTGCTCGTTCTTTTGGTAGTATTATAGTGCGTTCACACTACAGCTTATATTTTAATGTAATTGCGATTTGAAGTGAGAAAGTTGATGTACTTACTATCGAGGTATACCTCTAAAAAAAATGTTTTTTTTTACTGTAAATACTTGAAGTTATTACACAAATTTCAGCGAGGATACAGCAATGCAAAAAAAAAAGTTTCTAGAACATCAACATCAACGTTCATTCAATCATCTTGCAATCAAAGAGAGAGTAGCGTAAAATTTAGTTCAAAAATTGTTTGCATCGGTGGGAAAAACTCACTTTTGTGGGTAAAACGTGTGTAAAAATTTTCAAATCGTAGACTCTCGAAGTTGGTCGGTAGGTCATTTCGGCTGGAAACGCTCTAACGCAAGAATTGAACATGCGCCATAAAATCATTTTATTATTCAGTTCAAATTTTCAAAAATTTAAAGAAATATTAGAGAAAAAAAACTTCAACAATATTTTTAATGAATATATTTGAAAAATGGGCCTGGAATAATGGCTTATTTATAATCATATAATGTAAATAATTATAGATAAGTTGTTTCAATTTTCTAAAAAAAAAACAACTTAACAATACATAACACCGTTATGGTCAAAATCACGAGAATTATGAAAAACCAGTTGTTCCTATCGATACTTCATATAAAAAGATTTTCATCTTTTCTCATTTTTTTGAACACACAACTACTGTCTCAGAAATAATGAGATCTTGAAAAGTATTTTTTCAAGATTTTTAAGACCAGTTTCACGTGACCAGTCTATTGACAACATTAAAAATTTGGCTCTAATATTCATCCGCTGAAGAGAGATCCTACCAAATACTACAAAATAGGGGAGACCATAGATCCATTCGTTAGAGATTTGCTGTATAGGTACGATAGACTTTAGTGTAAAGTTATCAAGTAAAAATTGTTTCCCAAAATTGAGCTCCGATGAAACAACCCGGACGGTCAAGATCGGCCACTAAACGAACAATCAATATCAGATATGGCGATAAAACTTGGAAATCATTTGTAGCTAACTTATCTAATTTTGTAGTGAAACCCGAGTTGAGAAGAGAATCAAAAGGGAATCGTTCTGAATAGATCATGGACCGTCTCAGTGTTAAGAGTGATTTTATTTGACCTGAGGCAATTCCAGAACCAAATAATTTCATAGTGAAAAGTTTCTTAATTTCCAAGGATTGAGTATGAATTTCCATACCACGAAACTAAATGATACCTACCAACACAGAATTTTCCTTTATTCAGTAACGTTTGCATTAAAATAAATGGGCCAAAATTGCCGATTTTTCATGGGTTTACCATCACTCGATTGGCGAAACTACCCACGCAGCATCAATCATAGTAACCCATGAGTCAGAAGGTAAAATTTGACAGCACTATCCGTCGATCTCTAACCGTGATGTCAAAAATAGTGAAGCACCACCGTTCAGAAGAGTGCGCGTTCAAACAACGGCACTCCGCCGCGTCGAAAACGGAGACATCGTGTGCACTTTGTGGACACCGGATACGCCCGTTCCTGCATCTAAAACATCGAAAGAAAGCCCGGTTCCGGACGGCCGACGACCCTGAGCGACAAGAAGCTCCAAGGATGCTCGGGAAGACTGCGGGAAAAGTGGCTACATCGCTGCGGTGCGCTTGGCCTGGAGGTAACCAGCCAATCAGTGAAAAAGTACCTGGCGAACATGAACATACATGTCAGGAAGCGGAATTCGCGTCCAATGGTTTCGGACGGCAGCGGCTGAATAAGATGGTCAACTCGATTTTCCCGGCGAATCGCGATGTGGCGGTGGGATGGCCGACGGACCTCCTCACCCTGGATGGCAATGACTGGCAGGGCACTTCGTATTTTACTTCTCTTACGAAAGAAGTGAGCTCCGAGGTGAAGTTCATTTCACATACCATGTTTCCCAAGAAGGTGCTGCTGTGGCTGACAATCAGCGAGAAGGGGATGTCAAAACAGCTCTTCTTTCGCTCCGGACTGGCCGTGAACGGGTAAATTTACAGTACGAAATGCCTGCCGGAAGTTGCGACGTTCATCAAGAAATACCATAAGGGCGAAGACGCGGTGTTCTGTTCGGATCTGGCCTCGGCCCAGTACTCGAAGCAACCGTTGGAGGAGATGGGAGGCGGTCTAACATCGAATGTGGTACCCAAGTCGTCGATACCATCGAGAATTTCTGGGCCAACCTGAAGCGTAAGATCTACTCCAACAATTTTGCCGCAAAAACTGAGGAGGAATTGATAAATAAAACGAAGAAAGAACTCAATCACGCATGTTTTCGTCCGCCATGGCGAATGTTAACTGCCGGAAGGTCGTAGAATTTTTTTGCAAGTAAGCTTAAATAATTACCTTCCATGGAAATTTTTCAAAAGCAATTGTCGGTCTTAGCTTATTTTATCGACACTATCCGAAAAAAAGTCAATTTTTTTAATGCAAACGTTATCAAGTGTTCGACTGCATGACACTGAATAATTTGTAGATTGAAGACGAAATAGGCCTATCTGTCACGAAACAAAACTTACAATCAACATTATAAACCGTGTAAAGTTTAGAGATATTTCGTTCATTGCGGATAATGTTGGTATGCAAACGCCTCGTCTTTATTACAACTATTTAATGCAAGTTGCTGCTTCGTGTGGAACGAAATGCGTTTTTACATGCTCTCCTATTTACATTCTAGTGAAAATTAAGATTTTTTTATGGGTAGTTTACCAATTACAGTTGTTCTACTAATACGCTCGTAGAAGTGTTTTTAAAACAATGTTGCAATTTTGACCGGCCCAAGACCACGCAAGGGAAAGTGGGGTCAAATTTCCCGTGCTCGGGACGGAAGCTAACTGGCGGCGTTTAAATCAACTGTCAGTTTTCCTCGGTAGAGGCTTAAGGCCCACAATACCACACAGATAGAAAGAAACATTGAATTTTCAGCGTTATCTAATGCACATAAAGGGAATACTAGATTTGAAAGAAAATAGTGGGATATTTCCTGTAAATTTAAGCCAGATAACGCCTAAATCTAGCCTGTTGTATGAAAGATTCCAAACTTTGTTGTATGGTGTATGGAATATTGCAAACAATTTCATTGTTTACGCCTCTTTTGGCTTGGAATTAAACAAGGGACATTTTACATGCTTACTCAATTTAATTATTTTTTTTCCATGCAGCATAAGTCTCAACAGCCCCAACGCACAGTGGGAAAAATGGGACCCCAAATCACAACTAATTAAAGGCCGCTGGATAAGTGCCCTGTAAAACAGCTTATCTTATGTAAAAAAATGCGAGGAATCGAATGGTGATGGTTTCATCTTGGGCAGACCCCGGGAAGTGGCTCATTTTGCCCGATTTTCCCCTAATTTCGGAAGAAAAATTGAATAATCACACATTTATCATATTAGCTCTGATAATATTGCATCCATTTGTACTGTACTATTGTTGAAATGTCTGGAGAATCCAATGGAGATTATATTGTCTTGTAAAAACGTCAGGAACTGTCCATTTCGCCTGACATTCCCCACATGCTGAAAGTACTAGATATGCCATGTGGTTTTGGAAATTTGGGCGAATTAGAATCTATAAAAATGCAATACACTATTGTGGAACTGTCCGGGGAACTAAATGGAGAGTATGTCGTCTTGTGTAAACATCAGTTATTGTCCATTTTGCCCGCTTTTCCCTACATACTGGAAGAATCAATAGATAAAATGCGATTTTTGGAATAGCTGCGCATTAGAATCAAATCAAATGCACTACAATATTATGAAAATGTCTGGAAAATCGAATGAAGTGGATGTAGACTCATGCAGACTTCGGGAAGTGGCTCGTTTTGCCCGATTTTCCCTTAATTTTGAAAAAATAATTGAATAATCCTACATTTATCATATTTTCACTAATAATATTGAACCCATTTGGGATCTACTATTGAGAAAATGTCTGGAGAATACAATGAAGGCAATATCGTCTTGTCAAAACCTCATGAACTGTCCATTTTGCCCAATATTCCCCACATATTGAAAATACTAGATATGTCATGTGGTTTTCGAAGTTTCCGTGAATTAGAATGGATAAAAAGCAATGCACTATTGTGAAGCAGTCTGGGGAATAGAATGGAGGGGATTTCGACTTGTGTAGATATCAGTTATTGTCCATTTTATCCGCTTTTCCCAGCATACTGGAAGAATCAGTACATATAATGACAGTTTTGCAATAATAGTCGTGCGCGACAATAAAATCAAATACACGGCACTATTCATGAACATATCTGGTATATACTTCGATATGATCAGGGAATATCGTCATGTGCAAATCGGAAGTGACAGTTCCTGAGGTTTTGACAAGACGATATTGCCTTCATTGGATTCTCCAGACATTTTCTCAATAGTAGATCCCAAATGGGTTCAATATTATTAGTGAAAATATGATAAATGTAGTATTATTCAATTATTTTTTCAAAATTATGGGAAAATCGGGCAAAACGAGCCATTTCCTGACGTCTGCATAAGTCGAAATCCCTTCGATTTTCCAGACATTTTCATAATATTGTAGTGCATTTGATTTGAATCTAATGCGCAGCTATTCCAAAAATCACATTTTATCTATTGATTCTTCCATGTATGTAGGGAAAAGCGGGTAAAATGGACAACAACTGATGTTAACACATGACGACATACTCTTCATTTAGTTCCCCGGACAGTTCCAGAATAGTGTATTGCATTTTTATAGATTCTAATTCGTTCAAACTTTCAAAGACACATGGCATATCTAGTATTTTCCAGCATGTAGGGAATATCAGGCAAAATGGACAGTTCTGACGTTTTTACAGGACAATATTACCTCCATTGGATTCTCCAGACATTTCCACAATAGTACAGCACAAATGGATGCAATATTATCAGAGCTAGTATGATAAATGTGTAATTTTTCAATTTTTCTTCCGAAATTTGGGGAAAATCGGGCAAAATGAGCCACTTTCCAGGGTCTGACCAAGATGAAACCCACACCATTCGATTCCTCGCATTTTTTTACATAAGATAAGCTGTTTTACAGGGCACTTATCCAGCGGCCTTTAATTAGTTGTGATTTTGGGTCCCATTTTTCCCACTGTGCAACGTAAGAGACAAAAGCTCATGAGGAGGAGAGAGGCCCCGGCTTATCATCATCGGCTGTGGAAGAAGATCCAACCTTAGCAGCCCAAATGTTGCAGGTCGGTTTAACTAATTTAATTGTGGCTCAATTAAGTAACGATCAAGTTGTTGTAATCAAATAGTACCGTTTTGCGTTGCTTGGGAAAGAGTACTGTTAGATTTGAGAGGGTCACAGGTCGATTTTGAGCTGGCTTAACAGCAGTTCAACAAACTCAATGAACAAGACAAAAAACTACAGAAAAATCAAGACAAAAACTACCATAGTCTAATTTCTAGTCCATAACACTATTTGGTTTGGGAACTTACTTTATTCAATAACATTATTCACTTGCTAAAATAGCTCACCATATTACAAAGCTCAAACATAAACTTTCAAATGGCATATATACTTCACTATTTTCTCGAAATTCTTGCGAATATTTTTCATAGTTTATTTTCAAGATACACAATAATTCGTAAGCATTTCGAAATGTATTTATGTATGTATGTATGATATAGTAGCCACCCGTATGCAGAGACACTCACTGCAGAAATCCACGGGAAATTTGACAATCTCCTTCCAACAATACGATCAAAAACATCGACTGACCAATTCGCAATATTTATTAGCTTTCTACAGAATGGCTTCTTAAGAAGAGCGCGTCTCTCTCATTGAAACTGTTGAAGTAGACGCATCACAATCGAATCGGTAGGATAATGAAAATGACACTGCTTGTTCCCTCCTAGACTCAGGTAGTCAATCTAACCATCGTCCAGTTTCAGCTTGAATGATACCCTGATACTCCCTCCCAATCCAGTATTTATAATATATAATGTAAATTATATGTCATAATATGTAAAACAGAATTTCGAAATCAGTGAAAATTCAACAAGAGCACTTAGTTGACGTCCCGTTTGAGAACCCGAAATAGAGCCAAAAAACCAACATACGATACGAAACACTACATGTCACCCTTTAAAAAAAATCATCGCATAGAAATTCGACCAACTACACGATAGTATTTCCCAACAACCCCCATCACACTTACCATTAAAACCAGTAGTTCCACTATAAACTTCATTCTTCCTAGTGGTTCGTTGAGCCTCGTTGCAGAAAAAGCACCTGTACGTCCAAACCGCAAAGGTTAACTGGAACAACCCACCGGCGGCTGTTGCCCACACTCTCACAAAATCTTTCGAACCAGATTTGTCCCGCAGGAACAATCTCACTTTTGCTCGTATTCTTTTCTCCTCCACCGCCAGGAATTCACCTGAGGTGCAGTGGAAAGCGAAAATGTGACCACAAAACTGCAAACTGCAACGTTAATCTAATTAGCACACACGATCGATAATAATCCTCGTCGGATTCCACTCGCGCTTCCGAGTTAAGCCGGGCCAAAAAAAGCAGACTTGAACGAGCAGACGGCGAGCTGGATATGCCGAGATTGCCAATTATAGGGCGTCTAGCGTTTGTTGGTCGATTGTTATGATTTTTCCTTTCACAACACTTGACTTGGATTCGATTCTCCCGTGTGGCTGCATTCAAGCAACCGGCTCTCGATGGTTTGAATATCACCTAGATTTTCCTTCCGCCGCTTGTATCAATTATCCGCTTAACACCTTTCCTCCGGAGGAAACATTTTAAAGGTAATCTTCTATTTAGCAAACGAGATCGCGCGCTAAACGGTTGCGTTCTTCGACTATGTTCCCACCTACGAGAGGTTTCCCGCGCTGCTGGTTGCAATAATGTTTAACCAAATCAACCGGACACACGAAACAAGAAAGAATCCAACGGCATCACTAACAAACCAGACGAGCATTTCAGTTCTGCACGGCAAAAGTTAACTGCATTTCTCACACGTCCAGACCGCGATCGAAAACAGAGAAAACGAGGAATCTCCCGAAAAGAGTGAAAACTCTTACCGACCAGAATAAATCAGAAAGTTAATTCCGCCAATTTTCCTTCCTCTAATAACTCTGAACAGACCGCATTCGGATCGAGAAGGCCGTAATCCATATGGGAGCTCACAACAAGCAGATATCGTTCAAATTCGCGCGTTCACGTGCTCTAACGGATGATGTACTCGGACGGACTTGGACGGATGAATCACACGCGAGATTTAACTTTTTTCTTTTGGAAAGACCTGCTCAAGCGCACATCAGACCGATTCGATGGTCAAACGCAAACTGAACTGATTTTGGAGTATGAACTCTTTTTACGGTGCTACCGCTGGTGTGTTGACGGTGAATGAAGAAGAACCAGAGATCGTCCCAACTGCTGCTGCTGCTGGAAAATGGGAATGGGTAGAAGCGCAACAACCAAAGCGTCAAACAACGGAGAGCGAGAGTCAACAACAACCAGCGCGGCAAGTGCTACCCACCCATACCCTAGTAGCATGCAGCAGTCTTCAGCAATAACTCCGCTGACTGCGTCATGCCGTCATGCTGACAAGAGAGTTTCCATGGGTTCGAGAGAGTGAGAAGTTGAAAAAAAAACGAGAGAAATGCAATTTCACTTGCGAGGCGAATGGGGTGGAAAAGTGGGTAGGTATGGAAAATTGTGTTGCCTGCCTGCCTACCTGTCTACCTGCCTGCTGCTACGCTTGGGGAAGAGATCGCTGGGAACGAGAGCGGAGTGGAGAAACGATTGAAGTTGCGTGTTTGGCGTACGGTTCGAAAGCTTCCGATGGAACGGAAATAAGTAGGCAACTGTCCACGATGTTGTGGGTGAGTAGCGTTGAAGTTGTACAAATAGGTAGCTCGCTTCAATGGCAGAGCTATGGAGAGATGGAATAACTATGATTCAATGCTTTTAGTTTTGAAATGTAGTGAAGAAAATATATAACTTTATACTAGTACTACCTTTCGAATAACTATAGCGGGTGTATTTTTCGTTAAGAAATGCTGAGCTAGAGGCTTAATATGTGATGCTCAGTTGTAGAAGGGTCATTCCATATCAAGTGACCGGAGAAATGCATCTACCCTCTTCGATTGAATATCTCGATGAATAAAAGAGCTACAAACAATGTTAAATACTTTTCTTGAAGGAAATTAAATTTTCTACCAAATAAATATTTTTTATTTTTGTGGTTGAAATATTAAATTGCGTTTTTCTCAAAATGCCCCCACTTTTTTTCAATTTTTATGGCTCCAATGTGTTTAGAAGCCTTTTTTACATAAGAAACACTAATAAGACAAAACAATTTGCTCCGTCATGGAGATATTGATTTTTAAACATTTCATGTCTTAAAAATTTGTTTATTCTACCACTCTTATATAATCTGTTATATTTAATCAAGGCGGATCTAACAAAAAAGCACCGCTTAAATTTAAAAATCAGTGGGGTTGTGTACAAGACACGACCGCTTGACGTAGACTTTGTTAAACCAAGTGGTGCATTGTAACGTCAGGGAAATTCTGTGTGGCTATTATTAGCGTTAAAAAGGTTTCAATTATTCGTGCCGGTCGCTTACCCTTACTGATAGAAGCAGTTTAAGTCACAATATGACGGGTGCGGCTCTTATGGGACATTAGACCAGCGCAGCGTTTTGAAGCCAGTATGTAAGAAAATTCTATTGTACGCTCTTGAGATATTATTTGGTGGCCCTGAAAAGGGCCGTTTGGTTTGATGAAGTCAGTGCGTGGGAAAATTTTCTTGTGCACTCTTTATAACTCTTTGGTGGCCATGTAAAGGGCCTTTTGGTTTAAATGATGACACGGTCCCGGTTGCACGTTTTACGATGGACTATCTTTAAGGCCTAGAAGATAGTTGAGGATCTTTTAGGGAATATAAAATTATTAAATTAATGATAGTTTTAGTCATTCTTATAATCATAAGCGCTTGGCATTACTAAATGTTTATTCGTATGTCATACTGTGCCTGAATGACCTGCATCTCGGAGTTCTCACCATCGCCGGAACCATCAACAATGTTTTGCATCGTTTGGGGGATTTCAGTAACGACAGGCAGCGGAGGAAATTCTATAATACGTACATACAAACATATAGTTTGACTGATACTTTATCTCCTTTTCAACATTCACCATTTAAATACAATACCGGATCATTTGTATACAATCTGAGTTGTAGTATGCCTTTGCATAATTCAACTTCAAAGAATCAAAAATTTGCAATTTATGCAATTTTATCAATTCTGGATTTTAAGGGTAATAATAAACATTGAAATACTCTAGAATTCAAATTACGATAAAATTCGTTATCAGAAAATATCCGACAGGTTTAGTGATTGTTATGAAAACACTATAATCAATTACAACATTTTCAGATGTGTAAGCGTCTCTAAAATGTTCAAAGTTCAGGAAGTTTTTTCAAACAGAAAATAACAAAAATTATCTTGCAGTTGTTGTAAGGTTATATATAAGTATATAGGGTACATGTCCCTTGGCTCAGTCGGTTATGTAGCGCACGATTACAATTTTAACTATAACTCATTCAATAATTTAGCTAGAAACGATATTCAACTAGTTATACCTTTGCTAAGACATGCTCAACAAGGCGTTTGCTGTACTGGACCATGAAAAGTCACCAACTAACATTATTGAGTCGAAAACTTTCGATGGGTATGGATATCATTAAGGATTCTTGTTCGGACTATACGGAATATAAAGCTACTTGATAACATCTAAATTACTTTCTCATGTGATCAATCGGCCATTCTATTTCACAACATTAAAATTTCCTCTATATTCATTTAGTTATATAGGTGTTGGTATGAATAAGCCCTTCGAAAAATACACAACCGATACTCACTCTTACTTTTCCATTGAAAACTTTTATATTCTACATTTTACTATGTGATGAATACATAAGGCCAATGTTGGGAATATAAAGTTAAATTCGTACCTAAAATATGGTTTATGGTTTTCTTGTGAAATTATTATTCATGTTTCTATGTGAATGTAAGGTAAATTAGTGAATCCATTATGGCTAAAACTTTAAGGAAATCGAAATTTATATAAATATATTAGATCTCGCAGAAGAAAGAGAGTGAGTTTTATAAAATATCATTATTCTTTGCAATGCGTATGGGAAAAGAGGTTGGTTTATGTATGATAAATTCTTATGAATATAAAATAAACACCTGATAAAATAATCACATATTAAAACATGGTCAGCGCATTAGTTGTATCGATATCATGTGTAGGTTCATATGCAGTAAATGCATGCTGCGCATATCATCACCAGAATACAATCAATATTATGTTGAAATTTATTAAGACAGGGAAGGGAGCCCAATGATGACATGCAATTTGTCAAGTTGATTTTAATTTAATAGATACCAATTTCCTACCTCGAACCTTCTCTAGCGTCCAACTAGTTGTTGGCAACGCATTACCTCTTGCTGCTTTCAATTTCGCCCGATAACTACGAGCTCGCTCGGCATCGGTGCACGGTCGTTTCGGAGGATTTCCCCTATGTTCGCTCTTTCTGCGCTTCCTGAATCTGCGCAAGCATTCTGGATCAAATCGGTTATGCATTCTCACTTTCACTATGTTTCTCAATATGTTTTTCTTCCTAGAGGTAGGACTCCATCCAACGCGAATCGTTAACACAACAGAACAACTGTTTATAACACACTACTAATTGGAATTTACAGAGAATGTTGGTTCGGAATATCATGTTCGACATCGAAAATGGTGTCCGTGATAGGGTTTAAGTTATGCGACGAAGGGAAAACAAGTTTTGCTAATACCACTGGCTGCCAATCTACCATTTGAAACGAAAATCCCAATCAAACAAACTGTCAAGCTGAGAATATTAAATTGAATCTGGTAGGATTTTTCGGTGAAAATAAATCAAAGCACCGGCAGGCTTTGATTTATTTTCCCTGATTTTATGGATCCGCTGCATAGTACACTGTTGCCTAGTAACGATT
The DNA here is from genome assembly GCA_034211315.2 of Aedes japonicus. Classification (NCBI taxonomy): domain Eukaryota; kingdom Metazoa; phylum Arthropoda; class Insecta; order Diptera; family Culicidae; genus Aedes; species Aedes japonicus. The sequence goes on along the minus strand of JASCZW010010568.1, from coordinate 18,498 downwards.
TGGCAAAATCCAATATGACTGTCAATCGACCGAAATGTAAGATAAACTCTTATTCAAATTACTCTCTTAAATTAGATATTGAATTGATTTATTGATTTATCGCAGGTTGCGCCAACCAGCTAGGAAAAATTTTCCACCGGCGGAGAATTGTCCTGCTCGCCTTCCATGGAGGCTCTCCCGCAAACAGTAGCGTTTTTGTAGTCATGACGAACAAATCGGCACTAGATTAAATGACGCACAAACCGAACGAAATATTAATTTAATTCTTATATAAACAACTCTCTGAATTATGGATTTGTGGATTGTGCTAACCAGCTGGGTGAAATTTTTACCGACGGCTCGCCCTCCGTAAGATTAGTTCTTTAATAAACAACTCTTTTATTTTAATTCATTGTCCTCAAAAGGACAGATTATTTCCACCTACTGCTGCGCGCCCCATAAGGACGCTTTCCCTCAAACAGCATCGTTTTCGAAGTCGCGGCGAAACAATCGCCACGATGAGGTAAGATGTCGGCTTGCACAAACCGACGCGATTGTGCGCCCCCATATCCGCCATTATACCTCATCGCGAAGATCGCTGTTTGGGAGAGCTTTGGTACATCTCACCACCAGCTGCCTCTGCGACCAGCTCCGCTGCCGGACGAATGAAGCAGCTGAAGTGGCGATATAGCGGAAAGCTGATGCCATCCTTCGGTCTTCACAGCAAGTGGGACCACCAGAACGAAGAAGAAAAAGAAGAAGAAGAATGAAGCAGCTGCCTGCGACCAGCGACCAGCTATTAGCGACCAGCTCCGCACAGCTTCAATGCTGCCAAACGACTGAGGCAAAATTTTCCTTAGTGTTCGTTTTACACCGTTCTCAGCTGCTTGCGAGACGAACATGGAGAGACGAATGACATGATTGGTTAAAGTCTCTCTCTAATACAAAGAAGAAGAAGATGATGCAAGACGATCCTTGCTTCGATTTGAAATCTGTGATAGGAAATTTGGTAAATTTACTCTGCAAAATGACATTATAAGACATCACCTAATATTTGCGTTATTTTCAATAGTTTACTATTGTTTGAGAATAATGTTTGACAATTGAGCTGGAGCGCGGTAAAATTTCCGACCGATTGAAGAAGAAATCATGTAAATCTATCGTGGATTATTTGAGTTATTCGCGTACAAAACGTACGGTTTTTCGTGACGGTCGCAAAATTTTAGATTTTCATTTGACACCCTACCCTTGCCGTAAGACGTAGTCTACGTCAAAAAAAATAGCAGTTTTACATGGTCTACTAATTTCGGTGGCCTACTATAAAAATTTCGGTGCACTGAGAGGTTAGTGTGTACCATGAAAAAGTGCATTGAAGAGAAAGGAATTATCTGTTCCTCTAACCCCAAGAAAGGCCATCGTGTTTCATAAGACATAGTGCAGAAAGTAAAAGCGTTTTACCGTGAGGCCAGGGATGCCATTATGCCAGATTTATCTGGCACTGCCAGACTTTTTATTGGAAAAAAGACAAAAAGAGAAACCCTGCATAATGCCAGACTTTTTGAAATTAGAACAGATAAAAAAAAGCGTCATTCAATCCTATTCCACTAAAGCGTTAAGTGATCTGCGTGACTGCAGTCCTCGTCCACTGAAAACGATTCGTAGCAATTTTGTACGAATGGGTAGTCCGTCAAATATTTGGCATTGGTCAAATAGTGTAATTTCACGCTTGACTGTTACTGAAGAATGCGAGTATGCGAGTCAAAAAATGACTCATTTTGGGACAACATTTGTTAAGGGCGTATCAACATTTGTAAAACCTCTTTGACCCTTTTCAATTGCTAGTTCAAATTTTTACATTGCCAGATTTTGCCAGATTTTTTATTTGTGACATGCCAGATATTTTTCAAAATCTAATGGTAACCCTGCATGAGGCATGAGGCAGACGTGAGTAAAGAACTGGCTGGTAAGAAGGAGTGTAAAATGTTCGGGAGGGAACATCTCGTATCCTCAAGCAGAAGCGATTAGTGCTGGCAGACCTTAGCGAACCAGAGTGAAGAAGCCGCATTTGTTAGGAAGCATGACTATATTGCAGCGAAACAGGGAGAGATCTAACAGTTCACTCGGGCCAACTTGACCGACGGAGAAGTTCTGGTTGTGACCGATTTTTCGGAAAACTTTTCATTTGTTTTTCAGGTATTACATGAACATTTCCTCCTCCTCTTTCCAACTACTGTAAAGATAGATGTGACTAAGGATAGTGACAATCATGCTTTTAAAACATTTCCAAACTTGAAATAATGTTCACTCCCAGCAGTAGATCTAAAGAAGTCTGATTAAGATTTTCAAAAATACAGTGATTGACATTAAAATCAAATCTACAAAGAGTATTTTATTAATGCTAACACTAACGCAAACTTTTCATTTGCTTTTTGAGATAGTGTATAAGGGGTCTACCGTTCACCCATTTGCTGCCTATTTCTCGCAGCAAGGAAATATTGTTCAATTGAATTGTGTTATCATTTCGGATGCCTCGGATCACATCACATCACATCCAGAAGAAATTCATAGAAGTCCTTAAATCTCAGCTGACTAAGCTGACAAAAATTTATTAGTTCTGTGACGGTGCGGGTTCACAGTACAAAAACAAGTTTAACATCTTGAATTTACTGTACCATCGAGAACACTTTGGCGTTCCAGCTGAATGGTACTTTTTTGCAACGGCATACGGTAAAGGTCCAAACAATGGATTAGGTGGAACTCTAAAGCGATTGGCTACGAGAGCTAGTCTTCAAGGAACTACCATACAAACTCCAAATGATGATGATTGGGCACGCTGTAATTGCAACTTAAATGTGAAGTTTGTGGCATCACGGCAGTGCAAGAAGCAAAAAAAAAACATTTGGCAGTCAGATTTGCTTAAGCTCGATGCCACTGTTTTTATGAATTTTGATGAATGATTTGATTGAGCCAAAGAAGAACAGATTTAAAAAAATAGGAAATCTGTAAACCTGTTCTTGAGTTAAATCGTGACATACCGTTCCATGTCATTTTTATTTTTGTAGAAAGATAGATAGATAGCATGATGATTCGATTGACAAAAAAAATGAATCCTAGCATGAATATCTGTTTTGAAAAATAATCACAAATAAAACGTAAGATGGCAACACTGAAGATTTTTCTCGAATTGGAATCGGGAAATAAATAATTGCTAGCACAATCACCTATTGTGATTGTTATTAGACCCATTTTCAGAAAACACTTTGAATATGGTAACACTATTTTTGAATTTTAATGCTATATTCAATGCATTGCATGAAATGTTTAAAAATCAATATCTCCATGACGGAGCAAATTGTTTTGTCTCAATAAGTGTTTTTTATGTAAAAAAGTCTGCTAAACACATTGGACCCATAAAAATTAAAAAAAAGTAGAGGCATTTTGAGAAAAACGCAATTTAATATTTCAACCACAAAAATAAAAATGTTGGCAACACTGTAAAAAATATAAAAAATATTTATTTGGTAGAAAATTTAATTTCCTTCGAGAAAAGTATCTAACATTGTTTGTAGCTCTTTCATTAATCGAGATATTCAATAAACAATATATTGACTTTTCAAAAATCTCAAAAAAATGGGGGCAGCCCATTGGCCGAGGAGTTCACCGGTTGGTCTAAAACTTTGGATTTTTTATTAATAGCCTAAAACAAGTATATCAGCCAATTTTAGTTCGAATCAAAGAGGGTAGATGCTTTTCTCCGGTCACTTGATATGGAATGACCCAGAATTGAGATAAGCTATTATACAGAAGCCAGTAGGTGGCATAAAACTCAAGCTAGAACGTTCAGCCCTCTAAACTAATAACTCAAAATTGTGGGATTTTTTTCGTAGTTTTGTGCAAATTTCCTAAGAACACAAATTTTGTTCTACGATGCTCAATACAATTGAGTGAACAAAGTTAGTAGAGTTCAGCGTCAAAATGTTAACAACACCTTGTGTGATTTTTCCTCCGTTGTGAAAATGACAGCAACTGGCTGAATAAACGTCTGGTTAAGGTATGTATCGGAAATAAGCTGCTCACGTATATTTGCTTTGTACGCGTGTATTTGTGATGGTTTTAATGTGTTCATCATAGCATGCTGTGGATTTGACTGTCATCTTTCGTTTTTTACTCATTTACACGGTTAAAATTTTTCGTTTTCAAAATGTCGCGCATTGAAAAGACGTGAAAATAAAGGATTTGACCCATGACTACGTGAAATAGGGTATAACTATGCGACAATTGGCGAAGTGCGTTGGAATTCATCACCTGAGTGTAAAATCCATCATAAGCAAGTTTGAAGAACACTGTTCTTCGGTTGAAATGCCAGGAACAGGCAGAAACCCGGATCTTCCAATTCCAAACTGGATCATAAAGTATAAGCTGTCATTCGGAAGAACAAATCAATGTCGATACGTAATTTGAATAATAAAGCGAGAACCAGCCTCGGAACTAGGAAACGGAACAACCTGAATTCCTACAAAAAGCAGAAGTGCAGAACATAAGTTTTGCAGCGACCAGATGCATGTATTTCGATGGAAGACAAGACCTACGTCAAAGAGGGCTCAAAAACCCTTCCAGGTCCACAATATTACTCTACCGTAGTAGGATGTACGCTATGTAGAATGATTTGAATACGAAATAGTTCAGTTCGCAATGGCTACGATTCTTACAGAGTTTCCGTGTGACCAGATCGTTGGTGCGCGGGAGGCAGGAGCTTCGATTGCCAAAACGTGCCTAATAGTCGGTGTTTCGAAAACCATCGTTTCCGAAATCATGGCGGAGTGTCAGACAGCAAAAATACTGCCTGGCAAAAGCACAGGACGGAAACGAAAGATTGCAGCGGATAGCAGCGGGCATTGATACTTTCTGTAGAGGCAGACAGGAGGATCTCGGTAGTGAAAGCAACAGCAGCCTTCAACAACCCAATTGACCTTGCATTAATCATTATTCTTCCAATTCATCATGCTAAATGTTCGAATTCAATTAAAATTGAAAAATAAATTAAAAGTATACGAAATTGTTATCTATTTTGTTCTTCTTTGTTCGAGTTGATCTTCTTATCATGGGACGATTATTTTGATAATCGGTAGCTAAGCTTTGCATTTGTGATGAACGCAGTGTGTCTGGGTGGTCTTCGCTTCTAGACGGTGGAGGTGTCTCAAAAGGCAAATTGAACATGGGAGGATCTCCATCTTCTTCTAGTTCAACTGATCTCCTTTTAATACCTCTGCATGGCACCGACTGAAGCGCCAGTTTGCGCCGTTCATTTTTCGCTGGCACCCTCATTTGCCCCCTGTGGGCCGAAACTGGGTGAGACCCGATGGCAATCTGAAACATATTTTTGGAAAGTCGTTTAATAAACTTAGCCTCAATCCATCTTTGGGTTACGTCATTTCTATAATTTTTATAATATACCTTGTCGCCAATTGCCAACTTTGCAAATGGGTCTCGGTTCTCAATCTCAGATCCTTTTGAATCCTGTTGAATTGTCACCGTTGGTTCAGCTAATTGTAGTTTGAAACTTTTCTTTGGATTTACGGTAATTGAACAAAAAGTAGTTTAGTCGATCTTCCAAATCTATGTGTCTAAAATCTGAATCAATGAGAAACTTTTTTAAGACCTCTTTTGTCACTCTCACTAACCGTTCTGCCTGTCCGTTACTCTGTGGATGGTATGGTGGACTCTTCATAACTTGAATCCCTTGCCTCCTAAGAAAATTTACAAAGTCTGTTGAATTAAAAGGTGGTCCATTATCTGTGACTATTATGTCAGGTAAGCCGAACCTCGCAAAAAAGGCAATGAATTTCTTGATGATCCTCTTCGATAGGCTCATCTGTGGTCCAACACACTGCATTCAGCAATCTCGATTTCTCAACCAGTCTTCGAGATGTGCTTCAGTCAACAATACCAACAGATGTATATGTATGTCGTTTCTCAAAAAGGACTATAGCTAAATCAATGCGTTCTGGTTAACTCATTGACTAACAAAAGTATCTTGTTATGTAGTGGTATCCACATCCCTGACAAACGGATCTTTGCCTCTGTTCCTGCCATCCACCTATTTCAACCATTTCTCAATGGTATCATAATCATCAAGCAATGTATTCTCACAGAATATCGCGTGTCTACAACTGTCTAGATCCATCTAAGGTTCCCGAAACACAATATCACAATACATGTCTGCTTCTTTGACCTCATCGTTGTTTCATTTTTTACAACACCTGAATGGTTAGCATGTAATAACTTCAAAATCTTTCTCTGTAATGGTGTTGGTATTACACCCGATCCTGGAAAAGCAGGCATTCATCGACTTCTTCTAAATCCTGATTATGAGAATATATAGGGTAGGTAACGACTTAGCTACTCGAGACTTATTCCAAGCATCGGGGTTAACGTTAACTCTGTAACGCTCATTTTGCAATGGTGCTCCATCTAGTGAAGCACCATACTACAAAAAATGAGCGTTGTAGTGTAACCCCGTGCTTGGAATAGGGTCTCGAGTGCTTAAGTCGTTGCCTACCCTATCTCTGTACCATTTATCTATGCGCTCAGGCCATCCATTTTTATGAAAAACATTATTTGTTGCAAATATATATCTTTTTTTGTCTCTACAGCTATTAATGAGAAATCCAGTGGAAATTCTTCAGAAAAATCAGACTTTTAATAAAATGTTTTTCATAATTACCAGGAACTTTATCCTTAAATGGAAAATGATAACTAAAATCAGCGTTACCCATCCTTTCTGAGGGCCTGTAGATAATATCAAACTCATAAATGGACAATTCCATTATGTAACGTTGAAGCCTGGTTACAAATATTGAATTCCGGCCAGCTTCCCAAGGATTCCAATTAAAGGTTTATGGTCCGTAAATATCGTGAATTTCTGTTCGTATAAAAACTTATGAAACTTTTTTATTGTTGAAACTACAGCTTGAGCTTTTAAATGCAATATGGGGTATGATTTATGAGCACTGTTCAATGAAAATGATACAAAACTTATTGGTTTCTCTTCGCCCTTAATAACATGAGAAATAACTCCTCCAATTCCATAAGATGACGCATCACTACAGACAACAATTGGTTTTTAGGGTCATAAAAAGTTAAAACATTGGCATTAATCAGCATTTTCTTACTTTCTTGAAAAGCTTTGTTACATGGTTGATTCCAGTCTAACTTTATATCTTTTCGTAGTCGACGGTACAAAGGGTTCAATACTGATGATAAGTTTGCAAGAAACTTTCCATAAAAATTAATAAGTCCAAGAAATGCTTTTAGTTCAGTGACGTTGGTAGGTGGCTTGGCTTCTTGTATCGTTTAAACCTTTTCTAAATTTGGTAGAAGGCCATTTTTTGTAATGATATGTCCCAAATAAGGCAATTCTTCAACGAAAAATTTACATTTCTTTAAGTTAACCTTAATGTTGGCTCTGTTCAACCGATCCAATACAAGCATTAATTTATTGTAACAATCATCAAAATCTTTCCAGCAATCAACATATCATCAAGATAGCAATAAACGTAGTCAATTCCTTGTAAAATGGTGTCCATAATCTGCTGAAAAATTGCAGCACTAGATGATGCGCCTTGTGGTTACCGATTGTATGAATATAATCCTTTGATTGTATTGATAACAACAAACTGTCTAGATTTTTCGGAAAGATTGAGTTGAGTGAATGCAGTTGCCAAATCGAGGGCACAATAAAATTTACAGCCAGCTAAAGAAGCAAATAGATCCTGGGCAGTGGGTAAAGGGTAGGTGTTTGAAATTAATACTTTGTTTATGGAAACCTTACAATCTATCACTAAACGTATGTCGTTATCCTATTTGATGATCACTATAACTGGCGAAGCCACAGACTCGTCTTCACTGGTGAAATAATTCCATCTTTCTCAAGAGCACCTAAATGTTCTAAGACGCTGTCCCTGCAATCGGTAGGGCACATCATATGCTTTTTAAATATCGGTCTGTCTTCTCGGAGAACCAAATCTGCTTGAAACCCTACAATGGGTTTTAAAAAATCACGGTCAAAAATATTAGCGTATTTAGACTTCAGTTCATGCAATAATTTATCTTTGTTGTTGTCAACAACAGTGTTATTCAATGGTATAAGGTTGGAAAAATTATTTCTCCACCCACAATAGAAGACGTCCAACCAATCCCTGCCTATGAGCGGAGTAAATTTATGATCAACATCTAAAATGATAAGTTCCCAATTTATCAACTTTTCTATTCAATGAAACAATAACACAAACTTTGCCAAATAACACAAGCTACACCCAAAATACTGATTGCATGCACGAATTGATCGTTGCAGAAAAACACATTTCTTGCTTGCGTTTCTGCTAACAGTTTTTATCTAAGACACAGACCCAACGATCAAATGAAATTGTTTCGCTATAAAATAGTTAGAACCGCACACACCACGATAAAAATAAATTCGTTCGGTTATGTTTACATCATCTTACACTATCCGCAGAACCAGCACTTAAAAGTGTGAGTGAAATCATGAACCTGAACGTCATCACTACATCTTTGAATTGCGAATCAAAACAAACTGTTAATTAATTGAAGAAAGTGATGTTGTGTGGTAAATTCTGCCAGGAAAAGTGAATATTCCTATGGATTGAGGTCGCTTCAGCTAACTGCGAGGAGAAGGGAGCCTTAGGGTGTACCTGTGTCCTAATCCCGAAGAGTTTGTTTTAATTTGTGCGCTCATCGGATACCAACGATACCAACATCGTAATTTCATAAGGAGAAGATGTGCAGAATAACCCCGTAATTATTTTATCACTCCACCTGGAAATAGTGGATGTGCCAATGGAAATGGATTTTATTATATTGTAAGTAGCAATAGTAGCGAAAACGGTTACAGTAGTGCTTGTGTTGATGGTATAACAGGTCACTTAGTGGCCACATTGATGGAGCGCTAGCTATATCGTCGATAATGGTGAATTTTGTAGCGATGATCCTTGGATAATTACAGCCCCCACTGGTGCAGGTTCAACTGATGCACCAATCGTCGGTTGATTATGTAATTAAAAACGAACGTCATTTCATCAGTACAATAGTATTATTGGAAGTAAATCGTAAGCTAACTTCTTTATTTTATCTCGTTTCAGCAAAAATCTGTTATCCATACTTTTTCAGCCTCTTACTAACCCGTTTATTCAACGTCTTACTAAGCAGGAAAATACATGCCTGATACAGTAAGATGTCACTATAATACAAGGTGGTAGCATAGGATAAAGGTTTCGGTTGGCTCATTATCGTTCAGATTCCCGGGCGAACGCCGGCTAGTGTATGGACTGATCATTAACATTTTGGTATAACAATATTTTGATCTGGTCATGTTTTGAAAGTACACGAAATGTACATTATACATGTAGGGGTGGAGCATTGATTGACTGATCTTCTAACAAAGTAGTGCTGCAGCTTCGATACTCTTGTGGCAGACTTTTTAGTATGGTTTTGGTTTGTCGTTGCAAATATTGAATTTTTTTTCTTATATTACCAATAGCAACAGGTAAGTAAATAAAATAGTATTTTTTAATAGGTTTACTCCCGTTCGCACTACTAACTCTATATGGTAGCATGATATAGAATAGTAGCTTGATATCGGCATCTATGCGTCTAATTTTCACTGGAAATAACGTGCTTTGCATTTGATATCAAGATACACTATATCACGTAATATAGGTTGTAGTGCGAACTGGTTGTGAAAGGCTAAGCTAATTTCCAATTAACTATTAAACACTAGCAACACTCGATTTTAATGCTAAGTTGGTGATCAAATTGATATTAAAAATTAGCTGCTGCACTATTTGAACTGTTTCTTTTGAAGCAAAAATAAAAAAATCTCAGTATTCCACGTGAATGAAACAGGATCCTTATTTCGATTAAATTAATTTGAATATGTGATCGATCATCTTCATATGGTAAACATAAAAAACTGTCGTGAAAATGGATTTCTTTTTGTAGATCTATGGCAATAACATAGCTTTTGAATTTGTGAGAAGATACATCAAGAAGGACACTATTACACAACAACAAGGCATATTTATTATACTCAAGCATTGAACTTTATGATTTACATTATTTTGTATTGTAATGTAATTGTACATGAATATGAAATGATATGAAATGTTTATCTAACAGGTATTTGGGTCAGATGGTTTTAACATATTTTATTTCACACAAGACTCAAATTTTTAAACTTCTAAATTTGTAAACTTTCATTTAAACTTTCTCTTACACTTTATCTATGCATCAGTGATTCTATGTTGAAAATGATCTCAACCCCAATTTATTTTCGAAAGACTACAATTGGCCTGAATAAGCCAATTCTCAAGACACCTTATTCATTCCATCTGATTGCTGTATGGAAGATATGATTGCTTTCCAAATGGCACTGAGTTTCAGGCTCAATTATCACTTTTATTATAATTATTATTATTATGAACGATGTGATCCTTTTAAAAACAACGATTTAAAATAACAACAAAAAAGTCCACGCACAGAGTATGTAATGTAAACTTCAAGAGAGCATTCCATAGTGTACTACACATCTAATCACAAATAATGCAAATTAAATCTGAAGGATATTTGAAACATCCCTCAAAATATCCTGATCCTATCCACCTATTCACGTTTCCGATTTCCATTAGTTTTTTCAATCAAAATTTATCATCGGAGATCTACATTATCAAAGACATTCGTGGAACATTTATCAACAGACCTACAAGCGTAATAAGCGATCCATTAGTTTTTTTCATGCCACCTATGTATATCCAACCTATTTCTAGTACACTAAACCTCCATTATGAACAATACTGGGGTAACGTGGTTGAAGTATAATAACCTCGTTACTTCAAAGTAGTTGAGTACTACAAAACACTCGTTTTTGGGATTTACTTCGCAAAAAGAGCTTTCGTAATTATGCTACAACCAATAGAAGTTTTAGGTTTTCCAAGAACTCCCTGGAGTATAGGTATTCATATATACGAGTGAGACTGTAAAGTCGTTTGGTAGTTCATCAATACGATACGAAATCATGGTGGTCAAAAGTTTTAAGCTAAGATTTGAGCAAAAAAGTTGTTCTAGATTTTTCAAGAACTATATTGCGTTTGGTACATCATATTTACACATATAACCCTCAACTTTTTGGTAGTTTATGGATGTGATAAGAACCTTAAATAGCCTAAACAAGTATTGACCTGAAAAATTGTTCTAGGTTATCCAAGAACTCAAAGAAGTTTAGTTCTTCTAATCTTCAAACGTAAAAAGAATTGAGGGATTTTTTTTTGTCCAAAAACTCTCTGTAATAAATTTTTTTACAAATACAAGCAAATTCATCAATCTTTTCGTAGTTTATGAATAGGGGTTTAAATTTATGTTAGGTCCAAATATCTAAACTAAAGCAAGAATTAAAATTAAAGGTTGCTCTAAGTTCTTCAAGAACTCTTTAGAACTAAAGTCGTCATATCTACCAACGAAATAGTCATTCATTTGGTAGTATATAAAATTTATATGAATTCATGGAAGAGCAAAAGTTAAAGCATTAACAAGTATACAGATAAAAAATTGTTTCGGGTTATTCTAGAGCTCTCTGCAATAACGAACTATAAATCTACATGTAATATGAACAACCATTTGGGTGTTTGTGGGCATGATATGAATTCATGGAGGTCTAAAAATTTAAGCGAAACAAGTATTAAAGCAAAAGGTTATTCTTGATTTTGAAGAACTCTTGGAGTATGAGTCTTCATATCTACAAGTGAACCTTTCATTTTTTTTAGGTTATGGGTACAATATGAGCTCATGGGGGCCCAAAGATCAAAGTAAAAACAATTATTGAGGTGAAAAGTTTTTCTAAATTATCCAAGAACTCTGTGGATTAATCGTCGGCATATCTATAAGCAAAACCATTAACCTTTTGGTAGATATGATAAGAATTCAGGCAGATCTATAAATCTGAACTGAAACAAGATATTTTGTAAAAGTTGTTCTAAGTTATGTAAGATTTCTTTAGACTCAAGATCTGCACATCTGTAAAGGAAATCGTCAGCCGTTTGGTAATTTATATATAAGACATGAACTCACGGAGGTCCCAATATTAATGTTGTAACAAATATTGACGTGAACGGTTATGCTAGGTTATCTTAGAACTCTTTGGTATACATGACTTTGTATCTACCAACGAATCGATTTTGTTTGTTTGATAGTTTACGAATGTGGGTTGTTGAAGAGTTGTTCTAAGTTATTCAAGTACTCTCAGTCGCTTAGTATCTACAAGTGAAACCATCAGCCGCATTCAGACGAGTAAAATTGTCAAACAGTTTAGAAGCATATCTACAAGGGAAAACATCAATCTTTTGGCAGTTTTTTTGTTACGTTATAAATTTATAGAAGAACCGATGTCAAACCTGAAACAAGTATTAAAGTGAAATCTGGCTCTAGGTTATCCAAGAACTCTCCGGAGTTTAGGTCTGCATATCTACAAGTGGAAACATCACTCTTTTGGCAGTTTATGGGTACGGCATAAATTCATGAAGAACCAGATATCATAGCTGAAACAAACGTTAAGTTGGTAGGTTGGTGTAAATTACCAAAAACTCTCTGGAGTAAATGCAAAAAGTTGCAGATTTGTCCTTTAAGGTCATAAGATCAATGTTCCTATCTAATATTTGCAAACTGGTTATGCTTGTAGCTTTTATGGCCTTACTACAATGAGTTCTTGGGTGAGTGAAAACACCCATTCAGCACAATATTTTATTGTACTGAGATCTTTACTTTTAGGAATATGCTTAACCCATCAACTATCAATATATCCCTGTTTATAATTCTACATTTAAATCTTGAGAAGCTTTAACTTAACTTCAGGAAGCTCTAGGATGACAAAGTACATTCATTGACAACATTTTTTTTATTTCACTTATATGTATGTACCTCTAAGAATATGAACCGAATCCATAAACTATGGTTGGTTGAAAAATTTATAACCTTACTGCATAGAGGTCTTGGATGAGAAAACAAAACATTAATTTAACCCAATCAAGCATTTTATTTAGATCTCCGATCCTCTTGGAGTATATAACAAATCCATAAACTACCAACACATAACTGAATATGCTTTAAGTTTGTCAAGACTCTAAATCCATGATGTTCTTGGATGAAGAAAATACAATTATTTAGCCTAATTTACCACTTTCCTAAGATCTTTGTGTCTGCAGAATTATGAAGTATGCTTTTCAATATTGAGACCTGAACTCCAGATACTTCCTGGATGAACAAAAAAAAACATTAAAATAAAACATATCATTTTACTTAGAGCTCTGTACCTCTACGAATATGAACCGAATCAATCAACTGTCAAAAAATCTCTGGTTATGCTTGAAATCTCTAGTCCTTCACTCCAGGGAGTTGTTGGAACGCAAAGAACATCCATATAACCGAAAATACTATTTTACTGAACCTCTACGAATATGAACCAAAACAATAAAATACCATTAAGACAAAATAAATAAATAAATAAATAACAAATTTAAAACAATAAATAAATTAAAACAAAAATGCATAAATAAATGAGTAAATAAATGAATAAACAAATAAATATATAAATTATAAAATAAATCAACATTTAAATGAATCAATCAATGAATAAATAAATAAATTATTCAATCAATAAATCAATAAATAGCGTGCAGTGAGTTCTTGTATAACAAAGAACATGCATTTAACTCAATGCACAGTGGTCCAGAATGCGAATTTAGCTGGAAAGATACGTTTTCAGTCTAAGTTTAAAGTTTTGGAGCAAAATTATCTTGCACAAAGTTGTCTATAATAACAAGGCGCTTCTTTTGATGTAAATGAATACTAGGGTGGTCCTTATTTTCAGAGAAATCGAAAATCTAACGTTTTTATTAGCAGAAATAAAAGCGTACATTATTCGGAAAAGTTGTAGAATAAATAATTTCAAGCAACTTTTCTGATATAATTTTTTCTGTACCTTATGATATGACCGAATAAGAGCATTTTTTCTTATGTTCACCCTCATTTCATTCACACCAAAAGAAACACCTTGTTATTAGAAACAACTTTGTAGAAGACAATTTCGCTCCAAAACTTCAAACTTAGGCTCAAAATGTATCTTTCCTGCTAAATTCGCATTCTGGACCACTGTGCAATCGCAATAGTACACCCAAAATAAAATTAATATAACAGCGAAAAATATCCACTAGAAACTCACTTAATATTCATGTGACTGGGGAAGTGTAAAATGCTCTACAAAAACAAGTTAATCTTATCTGTCCAGTGAAAAATAAATTGTGTGATATTCATGTAAAAGTAACTTATTTTAGTATTGGAAAATATTTACTTGTGTTTCCAGTAGTAGCTAAGTGAAATATTTTTTCAATGTATGTTATTTAGATTTCTGTTCCTTCCGAAATATGAATGGATTTCAAAAACTACCCTGTACCTCTGGTAATGCTCTGGGTCAAAACATCAACTAACTAGAGTTCTAACGGAATATTATATCCATATTAAAAATGCGCTCTTTTCCTCAGATATATTTACCTCTGGGAATATGAACTAATAAACATATCGATTAATACGCTTGTAGATCTGAAGACTTCAATTTCAGTAAGTTTTTGATAATCTAAAACGTATTACAAACAGTACGCTTTTTACAATTCTCGAGTACTATTTCAAACAGCCTTATATGATGTTGTAAACAAAGAGGGGAAGTAAGATTCAAACGTTTAATTCTTGAAACCTTTAGCACTTTCATGCAAACTAGGGCCACAAGGAAGAACAATTCCATAACATGATAGTGATGCTCTTTTCCGTGGCGGTGCTGAGAGTTTTGAGAAATTTACGTTTGAATCTTATATCCCCTTTTTGTTTACAAAATCAGATACGTCTGTTTGAAAAAGTACAGGAGAATTAGTCATTACCTCAATATTTACACAGCATACTTTATTTTCATACCATCGATGTTGAGATATGTTTGATTTAATGCTTTTCAATTATCTAGCTAATTTTGAATTTAAATATTTGTCTCCTGCTCTTGAGTGACGATCATTATTCATTTGGCCCTATTGTTTTGTTCAACGTAGATCTCTGACAGTGCAGAAACATAAACCGAATAAAAATATGTTATACTAAAATATCACTAGTTTGTTAACGCTTCAAAACTTAAGACCTCTATTTCAGTAAGTTTCCGGAAATGTATGTGTTAAGACTCGCAACAAAAACGTTTGTGTTAACTGCTATTACAAATGCCACTTCACTGTGAAAACCAATCACTGTTAAAATGCCCACATCGAGCTATTATTCTTCGTTGTACAATAATCAACGCCAACGAGAGTCTGACATCGAACGACGAGCTTATTTTATTTGAGATATAACAATTCTAGTTTTCTAGCGTTTTAAGAAGTAATAAAGGTTATAGAGTTGGAGTTAATGGAGGTAAGGTCTTTTTATATTGCTATTTCAGGCCTTTACACATGCTATTACAATAGATATTTCTCAGCGGAATATTTCTTTCATTTAAGAGCCACTAATTGTCATCGTGCATGAGGAAGCTAAGCACTTCGAAACAGGGAAGGATGAAAAATCACCTAAAACATACAGCCACCGAAGAAATGTAAACCACTTAAGCAACAGTAACAAGAAGGTTCTAGTCATAAGCGTTAGAATGTTTTAGTTTACCTTCAACATGATCAAAATCTTGATTTGTCCTTTGATTTATTGTAGTCCGAAACGGAGAAAGATAAACTGTATGTTCAGAGGCAGATAAATTATTACTTGAGCTTCTCCTTGGAACCCATATTATGAAATTTAACCTCTAGTGCTACAGACAAAAAAATATATTATGTAATACTAAACGAGCCGTCTTATGCTTGGTTCCAGGATATCCCCAGAGAAAGACCCACTTGAAGAAGCATGCTCGAGTAGCACTTGATCTCCTTCTGAACATAAAGTTTATCTTTTTCCGTTTAGAGTTCAATCAAGTTCGATGGTAAGCTAAAACAGACACAAGTTTATGAATTGTATTTGTTTGTTACTGTGGTTCACTTACATGGTTAGATATTCTGCGCCGGTAGTTTGTCGTACATGATTTTCCAACCGTACACCTATTTTCCGCTGCTTATGTCCTGTGACAGTCTCTAATATTTGAACCAGTTTATCAATGTCATCATCTGTACATAAATCTTTTTTTTTGTTTGTTGGTGTCAAAACTGACGGCTGGGACCATTATAGATTATTGCACGTAATGTATTAACCTTACTTTTTTGACACTTCAGGGAGCTTGTTTACAAAGTGTTAGTATTTGAACCGCTCATACGAAGTTTTGCATTGTCTTCTTCCGGATGCTGTACGATTAGATTCTGGAAGTTATGTTAAATTAAGCACCGGTGTCTGTTTTCCGGCAATTTTACTTCAATCGTTATAAATTTAGAACACAAAATCTCAAACCGATCTTACCGAAAATATGCTAAGTCCACGTAAACAAGCTCCTTGAACTGTCAAAACTTCGTTGATGACGCCATCGTGCAATGATCTATGATCCATCTCGCCTATAAATAAATATTAGGTTTAGTGTTCAACAATACCACCACCACCACCAACAACAACATAGTGGCAATCGAATCCGCCGTACTTAGGCTAAACGAGAAGTGATGAATCGAAAATATCTGTTTTTGTCCTCCTCTCCCATACAATAAACGTCAAATTGACGAACTCGATAGCTTTACTGGATTTTAAATTTACCAATACATATAAAACCCACTTCGCAACACTCACACAAGCGTGAATTTGAAACACACTCACACATATGCAAAACGATATTTTTATAGCATGTTGTTTTCAAGGTTGTTGTCTTCACTGCGGCAATTGTTGATATGGGGCCAACGTTCAATAATTGTATTACGGCCGTCACAGAGCAATGTTTGTACGTGTTTCCATCAAAAATGATATGAAAACTGCCAACCACTATTTTGGGTGTGGAAGGTACTGTTAAATGACTAAGACAGGTAATCAATATAAGTGTATAATACTTTATTTCATACTTGAATTTTGACGCAAAAAAGCGCAAAAAGAAGTGGAAAGCCTTATAAAACATCATATGGAAAAAAATCAGCTTCTCTTAAAAAATATATAACAACATGGGTTCGAACACTGATCCTTGGCGTGATAGGTTTGTAGCTTCTATGCTAAGTCAACTCCGATTGTTCAAAAAGTAAACGCTGAGTATCTATGATATGCTTCCCGGTGGTAGTAAATCCATGATCTTGTAAACAACACATTCATCGTTATGAGAAAAAAGAACACGTTTTGCAAAACATGGTTGGTGTAATGTAATTTCAACAGTATATAGAACTGCCCAGAAAATCTTGCCCTGTTTATGTATTATAAATGTATGGAACCATGGTTTTTAAAACAATAATAAAGTATTAATCACTTGCAGCAGTGAAACAGTATGTTTAGCTCGACCGTTAGTCAAAGTGATATATAGAATACGAGAGATATAAACCGTTCCAAACATGACATGTTTTGCAATACGTTTATAATACATTTATAATACAAACAATTATAAATCATTCTAAAGAGATATTTTGTGTGTTACTTAGGAGGTTGAAGATGGATAAATGCATACCTTATGCTTTGGTCTAGTAATAAAAATAAATTAATATGTTTTGGAACCATCTGTGTGAAACCAATCACTCGTACACGCTTTTATGGCTTTAAATAATGCCCATTAAAAAATGCGACTATTTTCGCATGGATGGTAGAACAGAACAGAAAAGGATATTTTAACAAATCAAATTGCATTTTATTCATTAAGAAATTTAAAACTCCAATGCTTTCACCCCCTGCCACGCAACTTTGCGGCAGTTAGCCGGAACCTTGGCCATAAGTTAAAAAAATAATAACATGAAGCGCCTTTTTTTAACTTATATGGCCAGGTTCCATTTAACTGCCGCAGGGTGCATTGTTTGAAATTTCTTAATGGTAAAATGCAATTTGATTTGTTAAAATATCCTTTTCTGACTACTGTTACCATCCGTAAATGTCATTACAATGAGCGTATTAAAGCCATAAAGCATGTACGAAATGATGAATTTCACACAGATAGTTCCAAAACATATTAATTTATTTTATTACTAGACCAAGCATAAGGTATGCATTTATCCATCTTCAACCTCTAAATAACACTGAAATATCTCTTTAGAATGATTTATAATTGTTTAACTATTATAAATAACATTATAAACGTATTAAAACATGTCATATTTGGAGCTGGTTATATCTCTCGTATTCTATATATCACTTTTGACTAACGATAAACTAAACATACTGTTTCACTGCTGCAAGTGATTAATACTTATTATTGTTTAAAATAATGGTTCCATACATTTATATGCATAAACAGGTAAATTCTGGAGCGGGTCACTGTTGAAATACACCAACCATGTT
>JASCZW010010567.1:0-36082 GCA_034211315.2 Aedes japonicus | reverse complement strand
AAACTCAAAAATAAAGCTCTTCATCCATACTATATCGTAAGTGGGTAAAACTTATAAAAAGCCAAATACAAGAATCTTTACCCTACACTTACATTCAAAAAGAAAAATCACAAATGTCGAGAACTGACATTCAAATTTAAGGGTTTTGTTGACATTTCCCGGTTTTAAGTGCCAAAGGAAATCATATTGCATCACTATTGTTGAAGAAGATACTTCCAACGCTCCAAAGCGCACATAAACTTTAGGTTGTCAATTGATTGCCATCAATCACCATTCCCCGTCTATTAAATCAAAGAATCCCTTCCAGTCTGATCTCATCGCTGCAGTATGATAGGCAAGTGCCTCTATTCCCTCAAGGCTAATCCGCGCGCCTATAAATGGTGACCCAGTCGAGATGCAGGAAATTAATTGCATCCCGAGGGAGCGATACCCTGTGCCCAAGCCCAGTATCTACGTGGACGTTGCAGATAGCAGAGAGATAGATAGAGAGAAAAGTCAGTGTATTCCAGACCCAGCTACTAACAATTTGTGTCTATAAATAAACACTTGAACTATAAACATTCTTCTATTATCGTTCAATTGTTTACATAGCAATATCATCTCATTGCGGTCTGCTGGTCGATTTCTTTCCTGCTCTTGACGTGGCGACCTAATATATGCACTCGTTCACAGACTGTTACGCATTTGGCCAGCACAGCAAGGTTTTACAGTGATTTCATCGGGTAAACAAGGGAAGCTCTTTTGATTCAAGTTGAAAATATATATTGATTATATCAATTCAAATATTTTCCACAATCTTCAAAGGTACTCGACTATTTACGATCGCATGCGGCTGTTACTAGGTGGAAAATTCTCTGCTTCCGCAACGAGAGCCTAATATATAATTTTCGAAGCTGTAGCAAGACCTGTAAGCCGATATGATACTTTATTGTTTAGGTAGAGAACTACTACGGCCTCATCCCCTATTGTTGGCCTGATGTGAAGAAAATGTTAAATAAACGACCAACAACATGAATCTCTTCGTTGCTTTCTGCAACGAGACTGATTCTCGAGTAATTCATGATAAGGAGCTAAAATCCATTTGTAAACAATAAGTTTAAATGTTGATTTCTCACGAATCTCAAAACACTCTTGTGAATTGAAAGCAGCATCTGGTAGAGGTATTTTTGCTTTACGTTTAAAGTCATTATTTACAATTGGCTTTTAGGCCCCAATCATGAATTACTCGAGATGTGTATTATTTATTAAGCAACCTTTGTATTTAATGCCTCACGCGCAACTGTCAAAAGTACGAAGCGTTTGTTGAAACGGAAAGAAAATTCGTGAATTGTACGAAAACAATACAAAGAGCAACGAATATAATGCTACAAAAATAAATAAAAAAAGGTCTCTTTGGTGGTTGAATGACAGATCTGCTATATCAACTCAAGTGTAATTGGCAAAAACGCATTGTTTTTATTCTTTCTCACTTGGGGTTTGATGCTGTACTTAAGGGAAGAGCTGTTATTGAATCCGTGGTTGACCCTCACTTGGCCATGACGAATCGTGAGAAGTAACTTGATTAATGAGTATGTTTTTGTTTTTATTTGGGGACAAGCAAATAGTTCACGTCTACCACAGCAGTAACGTCAACATGTACGAGTAAGAAAGAAGAAGAGCAGCGATTGGCCTCATGAAATTCATTTCGAGCATTTTACAAAATATGTTATGACAGCATGTCATCAGATAACAAGCAATATGAATGTTTTATACAATTTACGAGACATATGTTCTATATACAAAAAACATGTTTACAAAACGAGCGAAACAATATTTTCAGTGTATACTCAGTTGGACTCTATCTTAGGTCAGTCAGTAAAGGTGTAGCTGGGTTCGATTCCCGGTCTGGTCAAGGCTTATTTTTTAATGAAAAATGTCTCAACTCCCTTAAGAATTTAGAGCAAGCATTAAACTTAGTTGTGGAAGCAACACACGTGAAAAAAATACTAATTAAAAAGGAGGTAACTCTGTTCAAATTTCTTTCTTACAAATAAGCAAACTTAAAACAAAAAATTTCCCACGATCAGCCAGTAGAACATCTTCAATTCAGATACCAGAGCTAAATTATCACAATGAAAATGCTCAATACGTTGTTGTTTTAAAAGCTTCTTTACAACATCGTACAGCACCTTGCAATATCGTACAGCATGCCATGGAACTGCCTAAAAAGGACTTTAGTATTCCAACAAAAGACACAGATTATCAACAATTTGAAATGATTGTCACACTTTTTGGAGGCAACATTGAAAATATCCAAGTTCTCCAGTATGACAATTGACAGTCAATTTCGGATTGATTAAAACAATGAAGGACATTCACGCGATTAAAAAAAACATTGTTAATATGGAAAACCGATTTATTGTGTGAATCGATTTCTGAGCAATTGCATGCGATAAACAAATATTGGACGGGACAAAGTTCGTCGGGTCAGCTTTGTATAAAAGTAAAATCTTACTTTCTGGAAACTATTCAACTCATAACAGAATTGAAAAAGTGCGATTCAGCCATTAATGTTAATATTTAATAAAACAAAATCCAGAGAATTGATATTTCGTGCAGACAAAATCAGATGAGAATGATGATGTTCCTTTGGTTGAGCCTATATAGGATTTTTTAGATAGACAGTGTGGTTTTAGGTTAGAGTTTTTTAATATTGCGTTAAAAATAAAACTATCTGTAGTTTACTCAGTTTCAGAACGAACTCTTGTCATGAGCTTGTTACCTTTAAAGCAATATATATGTTTCAATTTTCGTATATTCAAAGTTATCATATCTGAAGTTTAGAATTCTCACAGCATGAATCAATGAATAGTTGAAATTCAAATTCAAATACAATTCACAACCAATCCTTCTGCATTCCAAAGCAATCCAAATCCAATCCGACATAGAATCCAAATCCAAGGCCATGTTTTTCATAGAACTAAGTTTGAAAAAATTTTTACATCACAAAAAAAATGATAAATAGGGACCAACGAAACGGATAATCGAGACTTTTTAGACACTTAGGGTCGGTTCATAAGCCACGTGGGCTTATTTTTGAAAATCTCAGACCCCCACCCCCCTCTCTCGTCGTAGACTTTTCTCTATAATTTTTTTTTTTGAATTTTCGTATGGAGCGTCGATTTTGGTTAAAGCCCCCTCCTCCCAGAAAAGGTCACGTGGTTTATGAATAGTCCCTTAAAAGAAAAACTTAACGTAGCAGTTGATCTTCTTTCAAAATTGTGGTTTCAATGCCATTAATTTCAGTCTTAAGGTGACAGTTTCAGCAGGGCAAAATCATAAGTCTTTGAGTTATTTGTTAGGGAAAATTTGAGAAATAAAAAATTCTACGCACGAAAGTTTCTAGTTTTTTTCGATACCTTTCATTTGGTGCAAAGAAGTTCTCGAAATATTTTGTAGATTTCGAGTCTTACCAAATTTGGTGACAGTACTTCAGGTTTTTCCTTCCTCCCCAGAATTATAGCAAAGATAATCTTAGCTCACTTTGTCAATTGCTATCAAAATAAGCGTGGTGTGCATCCAAACATTGAAAGTAAATAACAATTTTAGTTTGATTAAAGGGCGATACGGTCAAAATTTGGTCAATATCAACTTGACGTATTTCTTTCAATTTTGCATTTAAAAACCTGAACACCCCTCATTTTGAAGGTGTGTGTGTGTAGAATGTTGCTCCTATTTTGATTTTGGAATTCACTCTTCAGTTGTCAAAATGCCGTCCAAGCAAGAAGAGCAGCGTATCAAAATTTAGCTCGCGCATCGCGAAAATCCGAGCTACTCGCACGCAAAGTTGGCAAAATCGCTAAAAGTTGCCAAATCAACCGTTACAAATGTAATTAAAGTGTTTGGGGAACGTTTGTCGACAGCCAGGAAGTCTGGATCGGGGGGAAATCGAAAACCGGAAGCCGCTGAGACGACAAAGAGAGTTGCCGGTAGTTTCAAGCGAAACCCTAACCTATCTCTCCGAGATGCCGCAAATAAGCTGGGTGTATCGTCTACAACCGTGCATCGAGCCAAAAAACGAGCCGGACTATCGACTTACAAGAAGGTAGTGACTCCAAATCGCGATGATAAACAAAATACGACGGCCAAAGCGCGATCCCGGAGGCTGTACACGACGATGCTGACGAAGTTTGACTGCGTGGTAATGGACGACGAAACCTACGTCAAAGCCGACTACAAGCAGCTTCCGGGACAGGAGTTTTATACGGCAAAAGGAAGGAGAAAGGTAGCAGATATTTTCAAGCACACGAAACTGTCAAAGTTCGCAAAGAAATATCTGGTTTGGCAAGCCATCTGTACCTGTGGCTTGAAAAGCAGCATTTTCATAGCTTCCGGGACTGTCAACCAAGAAATTTACGTGAAAGAGTGTTTGAATAAACGTCTGCTGCCTTTCCTGAAGAAACACGGTTGTTCCGTACTGTTTTGGCCGGATTTGGCATCTTGCCATTACGGTAAAAAGGCCATGGAGTGGTACGCCGCCAACAACGTGCAGGTGGTTCCCAAGGACAAGAACCCTCCCAACACGCCAGAGCTCCGCCCAATTGAGAAATACTGGGCTATTGTCAAGCGGAACCTAAAGAAGACCAAAAAACTGCTAAGGACGAGCAGCAGTTCAAGGCAAACTGGCTTTCTGCGGCGAAGAAGGTGGACAAGGTGGCTGTACAAAATCTGATGGCAGGGGTCAAGCGTAAGGCCCGGCAATTCGGATTTGGAAAAGCGGAAGCCTAACTGAATATTTTTCCTGAATTTTATACTAATTGAACTTGAAAAAGAAATTTAATTTGATTTTTTAATAAACGATTTCACCGATTTACACGCGTTTTCCCTTGACCAAATTTTGACCGTATCACCCTTTAACATTGAGAACCATGTTGCGAACCAACTGGCATCTCCGAGAACTGATCCGGAACATGCCGTAAAGTGTGTAGGCGCAGTTAACTTCGAAGTGAAGTCCCAAATAGTATGAACTAATTACTGTTTATTTTGTGCTCAAATCAACATTCAAAATGTTTAACTGAAAGTAGGATAAACTTCGACTTTGGTCGCATCATAGATGGATGTCCATTGAAGGAAAACACGGAATCTTCTGTCATGGTGGCTCACTCGGATAGAAATGCCACCTGAATCGTCCAGAAATCAAAACAGCGTGGGACTGAAGTCATATTATTTATTTGCAATCAACATGTTGATTTTAACTGAAAGTAGAATGCAAGCTTCAACGTTCGTATGCGGATACATGACGAGGTGTACACTCGTTGAGATGGTCGATGTGGATAGATCCGTGAGCTTACCAGCTAAAAGTGGTTTTTCTTTCAGCTATTGTTGAAAGTCACAGCTGCGCATTCCTCGATGATAAAGGCAACTTAAGTTTCCTGGAAAACCTTTATTCGTCGCAATCGACGTGCGGCCGAGATCACACCTCCGATCATGGAAAACTGATGAGATTCACTGCAGAAAGCCAATTTATCTTAGCTATTGCTACTATAAAACTATCTAATCATTTGGTAGCTTTCTTTAATGTCAATTAGCAGTTGAGTGCATTTACTGAAGGCAAAATGGTTTTAAAATGCTTTTTCAACTGACCATAATAAGATAATATGAATGAGTCCTAAAACGGCATTTCAAAACAGCATTTTATGAGTTATAAATCCAAAATAAAACCTTTGATAGGAGTTAAAGGAATTTTAGAAGTCAAGGTTTTAAGATCGCTGTTAAGAAGCTGTGTAGGTTTTTATAAACCTGACTTAAATTTGAAACCTGTTGGCACCTCTTGCTGCCATAATAAAACCGAATTGGAAGTCGAGTTATTAGTACGAGACACTGAAGAAGTCTGCACATTGTAGACCAGTGGTGCTCATCCTGCGGCCCGCGGGCCGCATGCGGCCCGCCGAGGCTGCAAATGCGGCCCGCGATAGCATTTGAGAAATATGAGAACTTCATTGAATATGTAGCTATTTGCTGTTCGATTTGAGTTGCATTTCTTACTGTGCAATAATTGTGATTCTCATAGTTTTATGTGAACAATTTTTACCGTGCTTGTTACACAGATGATGAATGACCAAAAAGGCGGGATAGAAAGAAAGAGAGAATGCAGTCATATTTTTGCTCCCGCAACCACAGGTTCATTCACTTTCACCAGTGTCTGTTGTCAATTGGTTCCGTTCTGTAGTCGCGTGCGTAGTTCTGAGAAGTTTCGAGCAATTATTCAGTGAAAATGGAAGCCAGCACTAGCAAAAACCGGAAAGTGGCTGATGAAGGACGTGTTTTCCAGGAGAAGTGGTCTGAAATGTTTTTCTTTACGTGCATTAATCAAAAACCGGTGTGTATGATTTGCAACGAAGCTGTTGCAGTTATGAAGGAATTTAATGTGAAGCGTCACTACGAGTCGAAACATGCGTCAAAAATGGATAAATATGTCGGTGTGGCGCAGGCTGAAAAATGTGCTGAGTTCAGGGGAAATTTGAGTAGCCAGCAAAACTTTTTTGTGAGAAGAAAGCAAGAAAACGAGTTGTGCACAAAGGCAAGTTTCATTATCGCAGAAAAACTCGCTTCCCATTCGAAGCCATTTTCTGATGGCGAGTTTGTTAAGGAATGTATGGAAGCTGTGGTTCAAATCATTTGTCCCGAAAAAAGTCGCATCTTTGCGCAAGTGAGTTTGACGCGGGCGACCATCACCAGGCGGGTTGATGACATTGCTGAAAATCTTGTGTTGAGTTTGAAGGAAAAAGTTGCCAGCTTTGAATTTTATTCAGTGGCGCTGGATGAGAGCACGGATATATCTGACACAGCTCAATTGGCAGTTTTTATCCGCGGCATATCTAAGAAATTTTAGGTGACTGAGGAATTGGCAAGCCTTTTTCTCATGAAAGGAACGACAAAGGGCATTGATATCTTTAATGCTCTGTGCGCTGTTCTAGAAAAGTTTGATCTACCGCTGAAGAAAATGTCCGGAGTTGTTACCGATGGAGCTCCCGCTATGTGTGGTATGTATTTTGTTTTCCATCTTATTTAAATTATTCAAGCTTATACCGCAGTAAAGACGTGCAAGCTCCTTAAAATTCTTGCCTAAAATGTTGTGCTATTTTGAACGTCGCCTTTTGACAGTACTGGCATTATCACATTTATTATGGACATTTGATGTATTTGGCTGCTGGCATCAGGCCGTAAGTTTATTTACTTCTTACTTGAAGGGTTGCATACAAATTGATGCAAAATATTCAGCTTTATCAGATTTACGGCCTTGGAAAATTTAGTACCAAGGATGGTGTTAAATTTTAGGTATTTTTCTTCATACATTTATGTATGTTTAAATTTATTTATTTATTTATGAATTATGTTTGAGCTTGTTTGTCTGTTCTCTGTGCTTAATCATTTTATTACTGAAAAAAATGTTTATTGATAGGAAAACATGAAGGTGCAATTGCTCATCTTCGAAAATTACCAGAAGTGTCAGAGCAATTCTCCCAGTACCATTGCATCGTGCACCAGGAGAACCTCTGCGCCAAAAGCGTGGATTCAAAGATGTCATGAAAGATGTCATCAAAATAGTTAATTTCATCCGATCGCACGCATTGAACCATCGAGAATTTCAGGCTCTTCTAGTAGACACGGATGCAGAATATGGTGACGTACCATATTATACTGAGGTACGTTGGCTGAGCCAGGGAAAGGTGCTGCGACGCGTATTTGATCTTCGGAAAGAAATCGTCGAATTCATGGAGAGCAAAGGTAAATCAGTGAAGTTTTTCGATAATGCGGAGTGGGTGACAGATCCGGCTTTCCTGACTGACATTACAACGCACCTGAACGATTTGAATTTAAGTCTCCAGGGTAAAGGCAAATTGGTGCACAGCATGTTTAATCAAATCAGTACATTTGAAAACAAACTCGTGTTGTGGGAGAAACAGATGAAAATTATAAATTTTGCCCATTTCCCTACTCTCGGAAAATGCAATGTGACGTTGACTAAAAAATACGTTGACGCACTCCAAACAATGAAAATGATTTTTCTCGTAGATTTGGAGATTTCAAAGCGCATGACAAAATTCTAAAACTTTTTTCTGCTCCATTCAGTGTTGATGCTGAACAAGCCCCATATAATATCCAAATGGAACTAATTGAGTTACAGTGCGACACGGAACTGCGAGAAAATTTTGATCGACATGATTTGTTGGAGTTCTATGCCAAATTTGTTCCGGAAGAGCGCTTCCAAGAGCTGCGAAATCATGCTCTTTTCGAAGCTTCTTTGTTTGAGTCCACATACATTTGTGAAGAACTGTTTTCCGTGATGAAGCAAGTAAAGTCAAAAGCAAGAAATAAGATAAGTGATGAACATTTGGACAATCCATTGCGTATTTCGACCTCTAGCATGAAGGCTGATCTCGATAAGCTTGCTCAAGAAAAGTGTAAGTGAATTATGTATGAAAATGCGAAAAGTTTTTTTTATTGATTTTCAAATAAATTGAATGTGATATAAATCTACATTTTGTAGTTTATAATTTTTTTTATTTTGGAAGAAAGAGCATTGCTTTACATTTCAGGTACATCTACTAGTAACGTGTCCTCAAAATAAGCTGTTTTTTATTAATTATTTTAAGCCAATAAAAATAACTCATTGCGGCCCGTGGCATTGGCGCTAAATTTCATTTTGGCCCGCTGCAAGCATCTACCTGAGCACCACTGTTGTAGACGAAATACGCGTATCCGTCGAAGATAAGCAAAGGTAGTTGGAATTAAATGGAAGATACTAATTTTTCTTCTAATTTCTAGTTACATTATGTATGTTTTTTTTTCGTTTTGATCGAGTTATCCTTGACATGGATCGCAGATGACTTTGATAGTCCACCTGACATTTGGCAATTTCACAAGTATCCTTATTATTCTGCTGTTGGTACAGTTGATGCTGCTTCCAATAATTATTAATTATTAAACTTTGAACATAGTGTATTATTCGTGAACGATCACTCAAGTAAAGCTCAGCGTGACTTCGATAATTTCGGAGATAATGGTGCAATCAGTGATGTACTGAGTTCAATTTGGTAGCCGTGATATGCCTGAACTGTCGAAAAATCAGAACAATCCGAATATGTACTTGGGGCTCTTGCACTATTTTTCGACTTTTTACGCACACATTCTGAATTTCGTTTTCTCCAACATTGTACTCTCAGTATTCGATAGACATTATGCCACCGAGAGGAATATAGAGTTATCCAACTTGAATAAAGAAGAAGACTCCGAGTGGTGATCAATCTGATAGCTCCCATGTTAAAGTATTGGACGAACATTTAAAATGCTTCTAAAAAATTCAAATTAAATTCTAATTATAATCGGTTTTTTGTATGATGTTAGAACAATCCAATACTGCACAATAGGAGCATTATTTTAATTTTATTTTCCTGAAAATGTCTTTATAGTTTTGGATTTTTGTTCCATCATACAATAAATCGATTTTAATTAGAATATAATTTGAATTTTTTAGAAGTATTTTAAAATTTTCGTCCTATACTTTAACATGGGAGCTGTCAGATTTGTCACCACTCGGTGTCTTCTTTTTTTTTTCAACCTGGGTTCTACCATAACATAGGGTATATGTCCCTTGATTAAGCCTATTATGCAACCATCGATCACATTTTTTATTATAACTCATAAAGTTTTTAAGCAGTAAGCGAGATTCAACTAGTTATACACTTGCAAAGATAAGTTTGATAAGACATTTGGTAGCATGTTTCACAAAAAGTTACACAACTCATTTTATAACGTTCGAAACTTTCGAAGGATATGGATTTAATGTCGGTCTATAAGCACCAAATTGGGTCTATTCATGGATGCAACCTCGTCCCATTCGATGGATTAATTACTATATGTAGTCTTTGTACGATTTTTTTTTCTGATTTTATGAATTAAGGCATTGCTAGCTGTATTCGATTTACTTAATACAACATTTCAAAAAACATACTAAAGTAAAATTGCCTCGAAACACTTAAGTAATGTTCATATATAATTTATCAGCCATTCAATAATGAAAACATTATTATTTACTATACAATGATTTTGTTCCTTCGGTTTGTGTTTAGATGAGCCACGTGAATATAAACAACCGCAAATTCATGCATTTTCACTTGAAATTTTACCAATAACAACGTTTTTACTACGTAATTGATACAACAGGCCATAATTGGGAACATGCAAAAAAATATGTCCCCAACATTGGGTCTACGATTTTTTTGTAAAATAATTTTTATTTTAGCTATGTGAACAGTAAGTTTGTAAGGTGTAATCATTTTCTGCACATCCAGAGTGCATTGCTTGCTTTATCGATTCAATTAAACCAAATTTAGATCACTTGAAGATTGTGTAGATCATCTGTTCAGCTTAACCAGTGAAATCATGATGCCGTAAAAGTGCAAGAAATCGAAAATTTCGCGAAAGTGAACAACTATAAGTTAATTAATATTGTCTCAATTGCTTCGGATTACATCGGTCCTCCTAATAGCAACATGATTTAGTTGATTTTTGTTAAATTAAAGACACATTTGGTACATAGGCCGAATGAATGAGCTAGGCTAACATTACATCCCCTTACCCTATTTACTCATTTAGTTGCAATACACAAAGATTGGCGATTCGCCGTGCAAATCAAACTCCTGAGCAACGCGCCGAAATGAATGAACAGCTTCGAACACATGTGTCATGCGCGAATTCGTTCAGAACGAATTCAGGAAGAACAAGAAGCACATGCAGCTGTTGCGCCACTGAGACATCAGCGCAATCACAATATAACTAGGATTTTTTTTTCAAAAGGGTGAATCTAACAATGAGAGGCTCTCTCCTCTCTCGCTCTCTTTCATTTATTACAGTGCCATTAGGGGAAATGTGGGTAGCCCCGTCACCCCAACAGCTTTACTAGAAAACCATTTTGCAGTATGTTTTTGACTATTCCTATTATTAGTATTTATCATTTTAACCATTTCAAGAAACATCATACCCACTGGGAACTGTCAATCTCGAAGAAAATAAACAAAACAAACCCAAGCATCGTCGCAGCAATGCCGGATGTATTTTTTCGATGGTAGATTTTAACGTCTTGACAAATCATTAAGTACAGAAATTCAATTCCATTGATCGCGTACTTTCATTTACACTGTATCTTAGTGCTGAGATTCATTGAAAGGTAAGTTTAATCTATAATCCAAGACTTACGATGTTATTAAGAAAAAAGGTGCCTTTCGGGTAAGCCCGTCACTCATCGGTGCGGGTAACACCGTTATGCTCTTTGGATCAGCGGATGTTTGTGAAACTACCTAACCATTTATATCAGATGCCACGCAACTAGAAATGGAACACCTTCTGCGGAAGTTGGACCGATCAGCAGCTGATCCAGGCAAAGGACGCAGTGGATCGCGGGATGTCCGTGAATCGTGCTGCTAAGGCGTTTGGAATTCCAAGAACTACGTTGGCAGACTATGTTACTGGAAAGGTGGTGAAGTCTGCAAATTTATTTCCTTGGCAATTCTTATATCGAAATTGATCAGTGTTGTGTGATTAATCGTGCTGTGAAACAATTCAGATCATTGGAGAAATGCAAGAACTGTTTCATTCATTTGAATCATAAAATAGTTAGAGCGGAACAAAGTTCGCCGGGTCAGCTAGTTTATTATAATTTACTAAATTTGTTTTACTCAATTTTATTTCCCATCCCGAATGCCCGCTGTTTGGGCTCCTGACAGTTCGAAGTTTTGTTTTTTGTGAAGTGAGTTTTCGTACCCGACTACTGCGATCAGTTTGGCAACGAGGTGCGCAGCGAAGCTTTTATTTTTCAGAAGTTCATGAGCGTCTGTCGCGAGCGCGCATATTTTTTTTTGAGCTCTCTTGAACATTAAAACAGAAAAACCAAATTTGAATACATGAAATGGAGTGAAGTAAATTTAGTTAAAGCAAATGCCTTTTCACAAATCAATGAACAAAATTTTTCGAAATTCCCGTCGTTCCACTCTTTTAATTGCTCAAGTATGCAGTCCGCTACTCAGACACAATTTAAGCAAATTTAACCAACTATAGCATACTTAATATTTTCCAGTGTATGTGATGTTTATTATGAAGTAATTTTAACCTCCAGTGCAATATAACACATAAGGTACACTGTTGTTCCTATGATGCATTCTGATACTTAAGGTTTCCAAAAAGCAATTTTTGAGTCACATTTGTATCGTAATGAGAACGCAACATGGAGTCAATAAATAATGTTACGTTCTTGCTACGTTCAATTGCACATTACCGCAACAGCGATGATGATTGAAATATATCCAAATGGAATGTTCACACCGACCCCATGTGTTTTGATATCAATGAAAAGTTAATACATAATCTGATCAGACTAGGTAGAAGTTGATTTGTATAGTTTGTTGTTGTTGTATTACACAGAAAATGACTTTAAGTGCTCACTATGCAAACTTCATAGGCTATGATTTTTATGGTAGTGTATATTACTTTTTAACTTTTTAGCTAGTACTCAAAGAGTGAGAGCTTATTTTTTTCATTTTCGGCTATCCTTCATAACTAATATACCTTCGTATAGCTGAAATAAATTATCTTCCCAAATAAAATAAACAGTTCTGAGATTACTTGTTGTGCATAATGAACATAAGCTGTCATGTTTTTGAATGAATTCTGCCAGCTGTTTACATAGACACAAAATCAATGATTTCACAAGAAACCTATTGACCCAATTATGAGGACATAGTTTTTGTTATGTTCCCAACAATAATCAAATGTATTCATCACTTAGAAACATTTTGATATTGGTAAAACTTTCAATGTATCAGTACTTGATTGTATATTTTTCAAATGGTCTATTTAAATCAAAACCCAAGCAACAATATCTGAATCCTAATGTTTTGAATATAGATCATATGCGCAAATAATTAGTTGCAGCAGCTTCAAAAGTGTAAATTTATCAATTTAAAGTTACATTCGTGTGAAAAAAGGGATCAGATGGTTATAATAATTCGGTGTTCCAACAACTGTTTCACCACAACTAAAAGCCACCACTTATTTTAAGATGGTACTTTATCTAAAGTGTATATAATATAAATTACCACATTTCTGTGATACAATTGAAAAAGTAATAAATTGTTTAGCTACCCTCACTACCAATTCAGAAAATTTGAGGTTATTGAAGGTTGAGTTACTAGATAAAAATAGGAAATGGCATTTTTTCACCTTTTTACTCTTCCTACTCTACAATCTATCTCTCGATAATTCCAAGAATCAAACTTTATCGAAATTGGATTTCATGACCAACTTAAATGATTAGACGAAGTTTTCGATTTTTAGTAAGTTATTTAACATTTCGTGGTTCAGAAAAGGAAATGAATTATGATGCTTCTTCAAGCAATAATACGATTGATTTTGTTGTAGCTTCTGAGTTATTCTAATTCTTTGTTCCAAAGGATTGCAAACTTTTGTTAGAGACGTATGGTTCACTGTTATTTTATTTGTAATGCCAGTCAAGCACCCTATTTCCAGGACGTTATGTATATTCCTTGTACAAATAATCAGCTATTAGATCAATTTAATATTAAATTTAATTAATATGTAATTATGTGGAATTTAGCAGTCTTGAATTATAAGTAAATCAGGCAAACGTAAACAAAGAAACCCCACTTACTAACTACTTCTGTTTCTATTGTCCAGATAGCTATAATTTAAAGATGTCTGCATTATATCACAGAAGCACTTCACGTGTTAAGAATGGATTCATAATTATTTAAGCCGGTAGTGTATTTGGTTTGTCCGTGGATGCCATATGCCAAAATTTTGCAATACAGAATGAGATTTCAAAATTTCACTCATTCCTCCGTAGTTTGAGCCTAACAGGAACCTGTTACGATTTACCATTCTTCAAATGAATCAAATATCTACTTCTTCCAAATGTAAATATAATTTTACACAAATTTTCTTGGCTCAAGTTCTGGAGCTATGCTCTATTCTCGACGATTTTTTGAAGGGCGCTTATAGTTTTCGTCTAAGAACAAAATATTGATCCATAAATCTGAAAACGTTTAAAAATTATACTTATTACAAAACGATTTTCAGATCATTTTACTTTTCTATATTTTGATCACAAATATTTGGTTGATAACATCGGAATCAGTTCACTTTGTTGCTACGCGATTTACAATAATTGAAAATTGTAAAAAATGCTATTGCAACGCTGTACAAACAATGTCAAGTTGCAAATAGGCTCCACTCTTGCGTTTTTTGCGTTGCTGTTGTGTATGATTTTAAGGTACATAGCCATACAAAACTATCACTAATTTGATTCAAGAGAGATGTTTATGCTCTATTGAAACAAGTTGTGCTACTTGGGTTACCTTTCAAACTCAGTCCAGTCATATTGTTTTTTTTTACAAAAGACTTAGCTAGTCTTGATATTTGATTTTGTATTGTCAACTCGTGGATTATAGATTTGTAGATTTGCAAGGAAAAACTTCAATGTTTCTTTCTATCTGTGGTGGATATTAGATTTCATTACATTTAAATTGCACTCCTCTTCGCAACGCGATGCTTTCTCTGGTGCCGTGTTCCACGCCACATCCAAGAGAGTCGTGTTTACAGCCTGTATAACTACCAGCATCGGTATCCATTCCTGAGTCATCTGTTCTGTCTGATCCACGCTTCTTTAATGCTGCTTCTTGATGAAGCTGGTTCAACTGGTTCAGATTTACAGCGTTTCTTCCTGAGATCACTGAATTCGTGTAAGGGCTGGCGGCAACAACGGCGGCAGTGTAAGAGTATTACCTTGGTTCGAATTCTGAGACATGTTCTGAGCTGTTTTCTATTCTTGTGTTTGTAGGATGAATCGAGAGATGGGAAGATTTACACGTGTGTTGCTAATCAGGATACGAAATGAATGCTAGATCATTCATCGGCATCAAGTAAGACGGAATTAGCTTCTGTAACACCATTCTAACCGTGCGTGTATCGTTCTTAATCCATTTAACTAAACCTATGTTCCATACATCATCATTAGTACTCAGAACTTGCCAGAAGCGCTTCAAACTATCCGTAATAGCATCATTGTTCCATTGCGGCGGAATATCTCGAACTTTCACTTTACCTCCGCCATCTTCCATCGTTAAACATACAACGTAATCATGTCCTCAGCGTTGATCACGTGCTTTTGGACATAACATTGTGCGATATGCTGGCTGGGTATTTCAACAAAGATATGATTTCTTTCAGGTTGTATCGAAATCATATGTTTGTCGGTCATTCGCAAGCTATTTTCCAAGAAACCAACTACTCCACGTCCCGAATTTGTAGAGGAATATTACGCAGAAAAAATTTCAATATTAACAAGCGCGTAAAATTTCTCCTCGTCCAATTCCAAATTAAAGAAGGCGTAAACAACGAAATTGTGTGCAATCTTCCATGGGCCATACAATAATGTTTGTAGTTTTTCATACAACAGGCTTGATTCAGGCGTTATCTGGCTGAAGTTTAGATGAAATATCCCATTATGTTCTGCCAAATCTAGCATACCATTTATGTGCATTTTGTTCTTCTTTTTATCTGTGTATCCTGGGCCCAGATGCGCCAACCTGGTTGAGTAAATCCGAGGCCCACTCAACAAACATCATTTTCCTCACCAACATGGGGATCAATATCGCATAACCGCTGGTGCACCAGGAGCTCAGCCGAATTTGGCTCCTTGGTCAACTGGCATCGGATCATCAGACGGAACTATCATCGCGCCAGATGGGAGAAGTTCCGACAACACATTGACGACAACTTCGTTTTCGACATACACCTTGAGTCGGTTGATGACATCGAACGGCAGCTGCAGAGCATCGAGCAAGTGCCCGGGAGCAACATGTCCCAGTGATAGATCAGGTGAGCAACTCTGTACCCATGGATAGGCCCACTAAAGATTTGATACCATTGCGCAACGCCACACGAAGACAACATCAACGAACTGGTCTGCCTACCTTAAGAAGTCATTGCAATCGAATGACTTCAGAAATTACTATTTTTCCGATAAGATACGCTCTCTCCCAGATTGAGCAAAGCCGTTTTGGAAGTAGACAAAAATTAAAAAAAATTTAACCAAGGTTCATTCCCCCGTTCATCTCAGTTGATCTCACTAGACAGCAATGGCTCCAGGGATCGCCTAATAACTCCTGCAGAGAAGGCTGCTATGATAGGTCAACACTTCGTCAGCTCCCACAATCTCGGACAAAACATCATCGAAACTACCGTTAGCGAGCTTGTAAACAACATCCATCTAAGTCCGTACGACTTCTCGGAAGAGTTGGAGATCTCAGCTGACGGATTGTTGACCTATATCAAAGCGTCTACGAACATGAAGGCCCCAGGTGTCGATGACATCATGAACTTGGAGCTCAAGCAATTGAGCCCCCAGATCTACAATCATCTGGCGTTAATTTTTAACCAATGCCTGCGACGTAGCTACTTTCCCTCATGTTGGAAGTCAGCTAAAGTCATCCCCATCTAAGCTGTTTGAGGAAGCTATCTGACGTTGGGTTATTGCATCTGCCGACGAGCTCAACATCTTCCTCGACGACCAGTTTGGCTTCCGACGTGGTCGTTCAACAATTCACCAGCTTAATTGAGTCATTAACATCATCAGGCGAAACAAGTCTGTAGAGAACAGTGCCAGCATCGACATCGAGAAGCCCTTGGATAAGAGTGCTCACAGAAAGGACCTCTACCCATGATTAGAAGACACATGGACCCTGTTGTTTTCAGGCCAGATCTGGCCAGCAAAAATGTTTCATTCGTTCCAAAGGAACGTAAATACGTCTAAAGGGCGAACACGAAATTATTGCGACACATTCAACAGGGCATAACTTTTTTTTACCATTCGATAAAAATGAACCAAATTTTGCACACTTTCTCATTGATGTGTATTATTTACATGCTGTCAAACTCGAAGTCGTGTTTTTCGATTCAACGAAAATGGAGGTGAACCAACGCGAGTCGAGAGAACAACTTCTTTCCAACACCTGGAATTTCCTGACCTGTCGCACCGGCAGTTGGGAAAAATGTTGAACATTCACCATTCAACCGTCTCCAGAGTGTTGAAGCGGTTCCAGGAGCGGTTGACGTTGGACCACGGCAAAGGAACTGGAAGAAAACCGGGACCGGAGAACAAAAAGACGGCGGGAAAGGTGAAGCGGATGATTAAAGCAAATCCCTACGTCTCAAGCCGTGATTTGGCTAAAAAGATCGGCATGTCGCAGAGCTACGTCCAGAATGCAAAGAAGAGAGCTGGACTACATACATACAAGGTACAGAACTTCCCAAACCGCGATGAGCGGCAACAATCGACGGCTAAAACTCGGGCACGGAAGCTCTACGAGAAGATGCTGACAAAATATGGCTGCTGTGTGATGGACGACAAAACGTATATAAAAGCCGATTTTAAGCAAATTCCGGGGTTGGAGGTTTTCACCGGCAAGAGCAAGTTCTATGTGGACGACAAATTTAAGAAGAAGAAAATGTCGAAGTTCGCCTCCACATATCTCATTTGGCAGGCCATCTGCTATTGCGGACTGAGGAGAGAGCCTTTCGTGACAAAGGCCACAGTAAATGGCGTGATCTACAAATCGGAGTGCCTCGAGAAGCGCCTTTTGCCGTTCTTGCAGCAGCACGACAAAACTCCGCTATTTTGGCCAGATTTGGCATCATGCCACTATTCAAAAAGTGCCCTGGAGTGGTATGAGGCCAATTCTGTCCATTTTGTTCCAAAGGACATGAGTCCGCCAAATTGTCCGGAGCTGCGCCCGGTGGAGCAGTACTGGACAATGATGAAGCGGGAACTTTGGAAGAGCAAGTAGACAGCCAAAGACGAGAAGGACATGTTAAGAAAATGGAAAAAAAAACTGAGAAACTGGTTCCGGATGACACTGTAAAGACTTTGATGGAGGGCATCAAGCGAAAATGCGTTCAATGTTATACTCAAGGCTCCATCGATTAACTTTTCTTCTGATTTTTGAAGTTAATATATGTATAAAACTACCCTAAAATTTTGGTTTGATTCTAAACATTATAAGAAAATTGGCATGACATTTTCGGTGTCGCAATAATTTCGTGTTCGCCCTTTAATTGCCCGCAAATTCGACCAATTGAAAAAAATTGGGCTTTGACGAATCGTAGGACTCCAGATCGGCAGCAGATGCAATTCAATAGTTTGAAGAAGAATTGGAAGAAAGTGTCAAACTTGTCTGTCTCTAAGAGGTCTGTGCTAAATCTGATGAAGAAGGCGGTTTTTCATTGTGCTGCTCCAAAAATGGCAAAAGAGGTTTTTGGGAGCATTCAGCCTTGTAAACAATGGCTTCATCCATATATTTCTCGTGGCACAAAGGCTACCCATGTAGGCCTCCAATTCTATCGGATAGATGTGCTCTTCCTCTTCAAAGTCACTGCGGTGGATTGATTAGGCGCGTTTTTATTGAGGAGAAATTTTTTTTTAATAGGTTCGTTTTTTTGACTAGGCTCAGGCGTGTGTAACACTTTACGGAGCTGATATTCAATACAGTTAGAAACAATGTTTTATTTTTCGATTGTAGTAAAAGTGGAGTTCCAATTACTCGTGGCTAGCTCGAGGTTAATGGGTCACATTTTTGTTTGGAAGGGGCCAGGTATGTAATTTATTTAAATTTTGATTTGCTGCTCATGGTTGCGATATATACCAAATCCTAGGTCCCTGTAGTCCCTTTCAGGAACCAAGCCGCTATGTATGAGGAGATATTCGCGGAAAAGCCCTTGTTTACGTTTGTCAGTTTGGCCCTGATGCAAAAACTTTGTCAATTTTCTTCGTTTTGAAACGATCATCCACTGTAAATTTAACTTTTCCGGCTTAAAACTCCTGGCCTGGCATTTGTTGGAGGTCAGCTGTGATGTATGTTTCGTCATCCATCACCCAGCTACTAAGTATCAGATTTGCAACGTTTTTCCCAAAACACGATGGGAGAGCTCCGGATTTTCCATGTCTTGGCCGCAACAAACCACACAAGTACGCTTCAAAGAGAAACTGCGCACAAAATTGGAATTCCTGTTCAGTGGAAAAAAAAATTACAGCCAGTTTTAAGTGTTGCAATAATTTCATGTTCGCCCCTTTTCTTTCAAAATTTCAGACATTCGATTGAATATTTTCCATTTAGGCATATGAATGAACTTTAACCTCCATACAACAGGGTGCTTATATCCAATCTTATCATGTACCGTAATCCACCATAAATGCAGCCAGTGCAGACACCAGCAAAAGCATTCTGTCGAGGCACAGAGACCCGACCATTGTTCCATTGAACCCAAGCATCACTCAAACCTTGTCTTCCCTTGAGCTGAAAAGAACAAAAATGTAAACAGGAAAGCCAATTGTCTCGTCGGGGTGTTGATGTGAGATAGCGTCGCCGTCCTGATCCGCCGGAGCAACACTCCCATGGGCGATGTTTTTGTCGTTGGATGCCCTCAAGGTCAAGTATTTTTCATTTTCCGCCGACTCCCCTGACTGGATGCCATGGAGGCATCAATATTTCCATTGAAGTGTTTACTTCTTATCTCCCCTCCTTCGGAAACGTCACGTGTCAGTCTGGCGCGCGTGATTTTCGAGTAACGAGGTTGGTAGCTTTCTGAAAAGGACAATCATCAAAGCTCTGGAACACACCATCATATTTTTTCTCCTCGACACATGCAGTGCCAGTCGGTTTCGCATGTAATTTAATGCTAATTTACATACGACATAAAATGCTAACTGGTTCCGGTGCAATCGTTCTAATAACACACCACCTCCGCACTAACGATTACATTGTAACATTTGCTATTTCGTTCATGACTGCACAGCCGACCGTTCGATAACCCCATTCTTTGTTCGAGGATGTTTTAGGAAAATTTATGAAAGCATCCTTCTGAAATTCCGTGCATTCTGCAAGGCAAATGATGCAGTCACACTCACAGTACTGCATCCAAATGTGGCTATTGTTCTACCATCGTGTATTGCTCCTGCAGGCAATAAAGCAGCTCGTTTTTTATTTATTTGCCATAAAATTTGAAATATTTGAACTCTGAGCTAATCTGATTAGGAACACACGATTCTACCCGAGCAACGAACGACATTCATTTGCCAGTTGGGCACTGCAACCATCTTGGAACACAGAAACCATTGCTCATAATTTGTCATTTCGTGTGGCTCCACTTGTGAACCCCCCCCCAACCATATTGTGACCGAGTTTATAACAAACGGTTCGTGGCAATGTGATTTGGCATGATGAATGTCATTTGTGCTTTTTCGTGCGGCTCTCTCTTTGTTCCCCAGCGCGGGTTTGCCTTTGGGTGCTTTCTTCGTGTTGGCCGCCGGTGGTCTGGGAAAGTAGTTAACTCTTTTTCTACGTGCGCTACTTTACTGCCAGCACTGGGACTGACTGATTGATTCGAAAACAAACGAGAACAGATGTGTATTTTGAGCATTTTTGTCACACAACCGTCACGTAATGACACGGCGAACAGGAATCTTGATAAGATTGGAAGCGTAATTTGTGTATTACACCGCAATGGTACCGAGAAATACTTGAACAGGAGTAGGGAAAACTTGAAGGTTAGGGCTGAGTGGAACTCATTTCGAGGTTTAGTAACAAGGGATGTGGGAGTGCGAACAATAATCAAAGTATTGCCGACATTGATTAAATTAACTCATGAGTAATTTCAATAGTGTCAAAAAAATCATGAATGCAGCTGAGGTAACAAATGTTTGACTTATATTTGTGATAACCAAGTACCTAGCTTAAATCATTAATGACGTTTGTATGTTGCTCGGGTTATTAATTCGAGATGGGTGAAAATAAACGCAATGATGGAGTGCATGTAATTTTTTGAAGTATGTTTTTAACTGTTTCACCCTTTGTAAAATTCACTGCTAATCAGTTGATAATTTAGAGATACTTTAAGGCAACTCTCTGCAAATAAGTGCAGTTATAAGTTATTCCGAGAGTCGAAGCTACGTGACCCTTCTGGGTAAGTCAAATGGAGAGTCACGTCACTGCAGGTGACTTTTTTCACTTTACCAAACGACAATCGTAACTTCAACTCTCGGAATAATCCTCTCTTATTGTTCAGATTTTCATGTTCATATCGCTCCTCCTCCCTTAGCCTCCCTTGATGTAATCTCAAGATGACGTAAATTAGGCATGCACTCTTGAAAATAATGAAAATAACATGAGCTGTAATTGATGAAAGATTTAGATTTCATGTCATGTAAATCAGTAAAAGACGGAACATTTTACGTAAATAGATGAATATCCAAAAATAATGGCTACCAAATCCAATAATTGGTGAATACAACATCATTAGAAATAATGTCTGGTGACGCAACATCAAATCAAAAGTTGTAGAATAGGTCATGCGAATTTAACTTTAAAATTATATTCTTTGTATGCTTTCTTCTACCAGTATAGAAGTTTTCAATAGCACATAGCTATGCATTGGGGGTGATTCAAAAATGACGTCCATCAAATTTCAAGTTTTTAACCCCCCCCCCTCTGTCACACTTTGTCACTAATATGCTTACCCCCCCCCCCCACCCCGTTGGATGTCACACTTCTGAAAAAAGGAATATATGTATATTGGTTTTGTCGATTTCAATAATAACGTGAATTTAGTTCAAATTGAATCATTTACATAATTTAATTACATGTGTTAAGTTCTTCTGTTCACGGATAGGTGAAGTGTGTTTTGATGGAAATAACTGGCAGAGATAAATCGAGATATTCGTAACAGATGGACTAAACTTATCGTATGTTCTCTTCTGCACATATCGACATGTTTTCTTCTGCAAAAAACGTTGTTTTTTTAATATTTATTTTTAAACTGCACTCATTCAAGAAACATGTCAGTTTTGAATTCGATACAATCTTAGTTGAAAAGTAGAAAAAAAAAAACTTGACTGATTCTGATTCAGAAATGCCAATACAATTAATAATTGCATTGTATATTTTTATTTCTCTTGATAAATATTAAAAGTGCATTGATTTTTGACGATCCAAAAACAAAGCGTTATTAAAATATGCTGATTCGTAGCTTTCTCTCTAGATCACATCGGAATGAGTGGTTTACATTAACACCTTTACAACCATCGAACTAACTAGATTACAATGGATAAAATTCAAGAAATGGGGAGTTTTAGTTGAGTTTATAACATTTTTAATTTTTTCAATAACACTTTAAAAATTCATAACTCATGAACCACACTCTAAAATGCACTTACACATCTATGAGATAACCCCGGGTTTAATGTGGAAACCGGTTTTTTTTCCTCACTTTTGTGAATAAGTAACACATTTTTGGGCAAAAGTTACCCCATAATCGGGCAAAATCTGGTTTAAACACCAGTGACTGATCGCAGTTCAGCTCAGGTGAATAATTTAAGTTTTCAGTGCAAACTTTGTAAAACATAAATTGAGTTGTAAAAAGTTCTTGAAATTTTTTAATCAATAGAAAAAAAGGTCTGGAAAGATATTTTACACAACATTATTTCACGGTTCAGGAAAATTTTTCGGAATAACCAGAAAAACACCGTTTGTATGACGAAAAAATTCAAACCAACTTTTTTGGGATTGAAAATTTCGATATATCGGTTTTGGATGTTTATCCATTGTCGAGATATGGAAAATTATATGGAAATATACATAGTTTTTCTTGTAGAGAAGATGCGCAAAACATCATGACTCGTAGAAAAAAGTTCTGAAAAAGCTTGAAATTTCTCATAAGTCCGAAAAAGAATATGAACAGAAAGTGATAAAGAAATGGAATCATGAATATTCCAACAGAAATAATTGTTTTTGATTGCAAAATTTGATTTTTAGAGCCATACAATTTGAAAGCGGTGGTTTTTTGTTCTTGAAATTTATTGAGGAATTTCGAGATTTACCTTGAATAGTCTGGGAAATTCCACTGAATTTCTCATACCGGGAGATCAAGAAATGATCCTACCTTGACATGGGTGTCAAGAAATCAATATTTCAATTCTGTGGGCAATTTTGGTATAGACGATGATATTTTTCGATTTTCCTGAGCCCTAGAAACTTCTGTGTAAAAAATTTGCCATTGCATAATTTTTCAGTTTGCTGAGATAATTTAAAGCACTTTCCACCACAAGAATGTTTTCCTAAGACGATCAGTTCCCGAATTAGTTTTACAAATCACAGTTAGCGAAATTGTAAAAAATTTCATAAATATTTTCATACCTCAAAAAAGAGAGAATACCCAATTTTGAAATTTCCATGCAGGGCTGGAATGAAAATTTCTTGTTGATAATAAATTGATTGATTTTTTTTCGCAAAGGATGGTACTTTATTCAAAGTTTCCGACCGTTTCTCTCATCGTTGAAATTGTGTGCAACACTTAATCTAGATCATACTTTTTATTGCCAAGAAAATTTCAAGCACTTCGATTCCTTAATTATAAGCTTTTTTAAAGTAGCAGGTTCTTCCTGACCGAACTCTTTCCTACCTAAAGCACTGTCCCAAATTCTATAAAATCAAGATATCAAGATTTATGATATTTTTGTTACTTTAAAAATAGAATATGGTAACTGAAAAGTTTGTTCGCGTACGTATTTATTTTTAACAATGCTGTTGTTGCTATAAAAGATTTTCATGTTACTCCAAATTCTTAACGTCACCTCTCTGCCCATCTGACGCTCCATGCTGACCAAGATCGACCAACGTCTTCAGCAACTAACGATTGTTCCAAAAAGTATATGCACACCTTATTTTAACGGTTGTTTTGAATAAAATGAAATATTTCAACATGTTTTGGTCCTTCTGTTTGCACATTTCTGAATGCATAAAAAAAGTGCTCAGTTTTGTGTTACCTATCAAAATGCGCGGTCTTACTCCGGAACAACGAAAAAGTATCACGCGCAAATGGTGCACTGTGAGCGGACTCTCCTTGAGAAAATTGGCCAAGGGAGAGGGTGTAAGCGTCGGAGCGGTAGGATCTGCGGTTCGAAAATATAGAGAACAGTGTACGTTTGAAGATGCGCCGAAGAGTGGTCGGAAATCCGGATATCGATAAAAAGATCAGGGATGCCTACAAGCCAAAACCAGCGGCTTCCGCTCGGGATGTTGTGAAAAAACTAGGGACCACGTCGAGTAACGTCATACGTGTCAAAGAATGACTTGGGCTAAAAACATATCGATAGCAGAAAAAATCCAAAAAGAACCCAAAACAGGCCGCGTCAGTGAAACCACGGGCCCGCAAACTCTACGATTCGTTATTGTGTGGAAATTCTGGGTGTATAATAATGGAGGATGAAATGTATGTGAAACTAGATTTCAAAACGCTTCCCGGACCACAATTCTATACTACTGTAAGCAAAGACAAAAACATCCTCGAAACGGAGAAGGCAATTTTACCGAAAAATTCGGTAAGAAGGTTATGGTTTGGCAGGTAATTTGCTAGTGTGGTAAAACATCTAGTCCGTACATCACAACGGAGACGATGAATACTCAGAAATACGTTAAGGAATGTCTCCAGAAGTGATTATTACCGATGATCAGGCAGCACGAAGGTCAAGTAGTGTTTTGGCCTGATTTGGCATCATGTCATTACACAAAGGACACTTTAGAATGGTAAAAAAGTTAAAATGTATGTTTCGTGCAGAAAGACATGAATCCACCGAACTGCCCGGAGGCACGGCCAATCGAGACTCTTTGGGCTTTAACCAAAGCAAAGCTTCGAAAATTCATAAAACCAGCGGACGACATCCAAAAATTTAAAAAAGATTGGCCAAAAGTGGTCAAAATAGTGGGAAGTACAACTGTGCAGAAGCTAATGGGTCATGTTCGAGGAAAAGTTAGGAGTCTTGGCTATGATTAAATATTTTGATTAAAAGAGAGTAAAATATCATATAAAACACAAATAAAATTATTAAAACTAAAAATAAACATGACTTGTTTGTTATTTTGACAGTGTGCTTATACCTTCTAGAACAGTATATATGCTTGGTTACTCTCTATCGAAGGTCGTCCTTTATCAGGCCGCATCTTGAGACGCTTGGTAAGATGAGCGTTTGTTTCAAATTCTTCCTCAAGAATCTGCTTTTGGTTCAATCTGTTTGATTTGATTTCTTCTTCTCTAGGGTCATATTAAGTGCTTTCCTGCGGTTGATCAGGTCAGACAGCGTCTTTTCTGTTTACCCGAAAGCATGTCATTTGGCTCTCTAATCAGCAGGCTGGAAATCTCGGAATTAATAATATCAAATTCTTTGGAAATTGCATCCTATTTAGGACATGCAAAATAAGCGGGAACTTTTTTGTCCGAATGCGGAGGAGCTTGCGAAGAACTGAAAGGCTGGAGTTCCTTCATCCGGTGGTATTTTTGGAACATTGTTTAACAATCCCTCCATTCGCAACAGAAGGTCTGCTCCCAAGTAACCCAAGCATTATATTATTGCACTTATTCAACCCAAAATCAACATCGGCAATGCGGGATCGCATCAATTCAACAGTTGTCAAGTAATGAAGCGTTAGATTAGCTTAATAATGTAGTGAGGCATTACCAATGCAAAAATGCTACTTTAGCAATATCTTATGGCATTACAAAAGATTTAGCATTAGTTCGATCTTAGTGGAGCCCTTTTCAGCTTCAATCCAACTTCAATGATGCACTAGACGTAATAGATATGCCCTATATATGCACGCTATTACAGCCTCGTGGTTACTTGGGCTGGCTTAAAAAAACCTTCAGTGTATCTTTCGGTTTCGAAGCTTCCGTTTTCATGGTGCTGATTTTCGATTTGAAAAGTTCTTCACAATAGGATTCGTTTTTTATATCTCGCCAGTATTCACACACCA
Organism: Aedes japonicus; assembly: GCA_034211315.2. Lineage (NCBI taxonomy): Eukaryota > Metazoa > Arthropoda > Insecta > Diptera > Culicidae > Aedes > Aedes japonicus. Next base: position 10,169 of record JASCZW010010567.1, on the reverse strand, counting down.
CAGTTGGCTTATTAATTGCGCAACTGGTATGCACGACAAAATGCATCGACCAGCGTTTGAATCAAATCAAAATTCAACACAACCAAATATGAACACAATAGGATTTTCAACAAAATCAAACGTCCACGAAGTTTCAGAACATGTATGACAACAGTAAATAATTTTTTGCACTCACACAACTAAGTAAAATGTGTATTTTCATTTACCGTACACTCAAACTTTTCGACTCCTTTGTTTTCGTATTAACGCTGATAAATTTAAATTACCAAATGCAAAATTTTTGGATGTCACATTTTTATAACCCACCTCCCCCCCCCCCTGTCACATATTGTCACAAATTTGATACCCCCCCCCCCTAAAGAGTGGACGTCATTTTTGAATCACCCCTTGGCTGATAATATCAGTCACAATAGTGCCTGAAGTTCTATTTTATAATAAAAAAAGCTGCAAGGGACAGCCCCATGGGATTGTACAGAAAAGTGGCGTACATGCTTAAAAATAGTGAAGCCTATCGTAATCCTTACAATCTGTCAATATTTTGAAACGTAAATATACATACATATGCTTCCGTTTGAAATGCATTCGTACGTATTCTTAACTCGCATTCGAAGCATCTAATAACATATACAAGTACACATCCATTGTTATCGACTTCAGCATAGGCGTTGTGCAATTGCCAAAGTCGATCTCACATGCCATGATAAGTTTAAAATATATTCTTTTGATTGTTATTTTTGTATTCTCCAGCGCCGAAGTAACGATCTTTGATGAAGTTTTCAGAAGCAGATAATTTCTCATCTCCATGCGAAGCGCTAAGAGCGGACAGTAATTTTATTGCTAGAACGCAAAGACATGAAGAGAAAGTGTATTGATAGGTCCGTATAGGCAACGGCAGGCTTTGAAAATGGATACTACCGTTCAAATGCCCTCCACTCGTTTTCAATCTTGTATCTTTCATTTTCAAAGCCTGCCGTTGCCTATACGGACCTATCAATACACTTTCTTTTCATGTCTTTGCGTTCTAGCAATAAAATTACTGTCCGCTCCTAGCGCTTCGCATGGAGATGAGAAATTATCGGCTGCTGCAAACTTCTTTAAAATATATTGTTAATGCTTATTTCTAAACGTTTCACGGTCAAGTTTTGAAAAATGGCTTAATTTTTGTTGATTAATAATGACCTCTAATATCTAGAAACTTTCTATTTGTGGGTAAGGTAAGGTGTGGATTGAGAAAACTCAAAATTAATTAAAAATGTAAGGAAAACCTCACAATTGAACGTGTGAGAATCAATATACATCGCCACTTCCGGCAACCCTCTGATGAATGAAGACGATCCTCCACTAATTTACTCTCTCTTTCATCTGAGGAAACTAGAATCCCAGTAGAATATTGTTTTACTGCTCTCGACGTGTATTGTAACACAATATGAATACTTGTTGTAGTATTGTACATCGTAACCAGTTGGACATCTTTCTGTAGATGGGCAGCATCTAGCCCAAAACCGGTCGACTAAAAATGTAAATTTAAACCCCCTTTTTACATTTTGTAAGAACAATAAGTGTTGTGTCCTGTCTCGCGTCGCGTCTCTCGTGTGTTCTAAGTTCTTACGTTAGCACAAGATACAAAAAATATAGTAAATCAGTTTTACCTTCCTAATACATTAGGAAAAAGTTTCACATAGTGCACTCAGGGTCGAAAATGACCTAAGACTGCTTCGCTCCCTAATATTTAATTCTGAACCGATTTTTGATATCTTGGTCTCAAATGAAAGGTACAGATTCTTCAAACGACCTGTTTTGTTTTTTGACTGGCCATTCTGGGCACATAGGCACCCAGAATCGGTTCCGGTATGCATCCGGAGTGTACAATTTTGGAACCTCATATATTTGTACCGTTCGACTGCTCAAAATTCACGAATTTGAACACCGATCATTAAAGAAAATCATGCCAGACCATCCAGAGGAATAAATCCCATCCGAATACTCTGGAACCGGTTCTGGTAGCGCTCAAAGAGGAAATTTTCGAAACCTTACGTTGCACTTCCGAAAACTTTGAAACCGGCTCCGGTTTATTCCAAAGAGGCCAATTTAGAAACCTCATGTAGTTGTACCGTTCGACGGTTCAAAATTCATGATTTTGAATATTGAAATCCAGAAAATTCATACCATAGATCAACCAAAAGACCAATTTTGGAAATCCCAAGTACTTGTACCATTTGATGACTTAAGGTTCATGATTTTAAGTACTGATATCATAATGATTTTAATGGTTTGTCATCTAGATGAAAACGTCATGCCATCTGTATGTCCGAAGACGTCCATCATGTCAAGGACTAAAACCCGGAATGGACCCAATTTGGACTACTCTTGTATCCGCTAACTTGTACACCACATACATAAACAAATAGTCAAGATAACGTCCGTTTTACTTTTTGTTTGAGAGTAAAAACAATCAATAGATACATGTTAAACATATTTATTGTACACATCATGGTTGATCCGAGTTTATAAAAGTCATACGGTGGTCAAATTGACAGGCGATTACGGTTTTAAAATTCTACACGCTGGACAAAATGTTGTGGTATGTATTTTACATGTATATTTACCGCGACACGTTGTTGACTACTTATTGTTGAAACCTTTCGAAAACGTGCACCGTCCTCTCTTTTTCTGTGGATTCATATTTCTTTTATCAGACTGGATAGGTGGATTGGCAACAATTGAAGTTCCAATGTCTGCTCTTGACGTGCGTACGGTTTGGGCAGAAAAGGCGGGATCGTTCCACGTCGTGCTATCTGTTAGGATACCAGCGCTGCGTTCCAGAACAGAGCGATATTCCAATCTCTGAAAATCTTATCGTATTCAACAAAGGCGTTATTCAGTGGTAGATCGATGCACACAACTATATTTTTCAGTATTTTGTAGCGCGTTTCACGGAATATGAGGCAATGTGGTGATCAACGGTATCAATCGCACCCTTGTGCAATAGAAGTTAATGTGTTGTGTGTAAAAGTTAATGATATCTGGCATTTTCTTCTCTGTAGAGTCAACGGCCTGGTCAGGTCATGGTGAGAGGCAGTGCCTTGAATTTTCATAAAATATCCATGAGAAGTGAAAATGGTTTTATCCCAGTGTAATGATGATGTTTACTCTCCCGGTTTTCAAGGTTACCGCTGTCATTTCTATGCCAACTGAATTTTGTTTGCTTCAATGAATGAAGTCGGCTCTAAGTGCGGGTCAAAAATTTGCTGCCACTGTTGTTTTGATTATCAATCGGTAAGCATAAATTTCATTCAATGAAATCTGAATATCATCTCTTGTAATGATTTTTTTTTATTATTTAGTGATTTTGAATACTTATACAAACATGGAACAACCAGGGCTGCAATCATCGTCCATGTTGTGCAAGAATACCCTGGGCGGGCTGCCCTTCCGATCCTGACGGGTAATTGATATTCATTATGGTTGATTGAATTTCATTTCTGATCTTTCGAAATTCGTTTTTTGAAAATGAACTTGTTTACATAGGGTAGGTAACGACTTAGCACCTCGAGACCCTATTCCAAGCACGGGGTTAACGTTAACCTACAACGCTCATTTTTCGCAGTATGGTGCTCCATCTGGTGAGCACCATACTGCGAAAATAAGCGTTGTAGGTTAACGTTAACCCTGATAGCTGGAATAGATCTCGTGCCTAGCCGTTACCTACCTAAATGAACATCAAAGCATTTTGAAAATTGAACGTTCATTCTTCTGGTTACGTTTGTTGTCATGAGTTATCATTTGATTTTCACATGGAACTTATAGGTAGTGAATGTTATGTTGCTTAAAAATCCACGTTTTTGAATCTAATGAGCATGACTTTTACCAAGACTGGTGGGAGGTACTTAGAAGCATCACGTTTTTCCCCTTTTTGGTATGTTGGAGACTAAGGTGATATCTTGCGTATGAGCGAAGTGGGATGAGTGTATTTGCCGACCTTTGGTAACCAGCAGTGCAGGGGGGATGCAAGTTTTTTTTTCGGAGCGTTTCGACCACAACAATGTTATTTAAGGCTCTTAGCCAATGATAAATAGGTGAACCAATTGTCCATTACACCGGTTCGTCCATCATATGACCAGTTTAGCAGTAGATCCTCGGTAACTTGTTGTCCCTGGTTTATTTCCTTTTCACCGTCTGCTTGCTTACCCATGTAAATTTGCGAATGGAGTACATATCCGGTAACACTGCAGCAAGAATTGAAGAATTTGATCCTATTCTTCGCAGGTTTGTTCGGCATGTACTGCCTACAAAAAACTTTTCCGTGGTATGCACCAAGCTGCTTGTCGATTGTAATGACTTCGTGAGGTGTAAAGAGAAGTGCTTGTTGATGATTCCAGTGGTCCCAACACTTTCGTATACAGATTCCCTTTTCAGTTGATTGTTCCTTTTTTGTCATCAGTTCGGATCATTGCAAACATATCTTTGAATCTCCGAACTGACATTCTTGCCCGAAAGATCGGCTGTCTAAGCATCTCGTGCCATAATGTTTCAACTGGCTTCTTAAAGGACTTGAAAATGGATGATAATATAAGCAAACCCAAAAATGCATCGAATTCCGCAGCATCTATGATTTTACACATTTCACTATTTTTTTCCAAACCTACCAAGTGATGAGAGTTATGACAGTTAGCGCTCAACTTCCAAACTGAGCAGAAGCATTTCTGGCTAAAGCCTGACAACGGAAGTCGAACAAAGACTATTAATTACCAAGTGGATTTATTTTGTTTTTTTTTCGAAGTAGTCGAAGTAGTATACAGGCACCGTCGGGCCTTTGTGTGCTGAGGCCGTTGAAGCGATTCCGACCTCACCATGAATCGGCGCGAAAACACCTTTCGCATCGATTACGCGAAGGTGCCAAAAAAACCAACATATGAAGACCTTCACCTCTTCATTGGCAACCAACTCGGAATGAAACGGGAAGAAGTCAAGCGTATCCAGTGCAGCAGAACTCACCAGTGTGCTTTCGTGACAGCAAGTGATCTCGCCGTGGCACAAAGAATTGTAGACCAACACGACGGTAAGCACGAAATCGTCGTTGACAAAAAAAGTTACGTTCTCCGGATGTGGATGGAGGACGGCGGTGTAGATGTTAAAATGTTCGATCTCTCCGTGGACGTAACAGATCAAGAGATTGTGAAATTTCTGTCGCAATACGGTATGGTGCTGTCTATTCGAGAAGCGATGTGGGACTCGAAGTACCTGTTCGACAACATTGGCACGGGCGTCCGTGTTGCACGCATGGTCGTTAAGAAGAACATTCCTTCTGACGTCACCATCGATGGAGAATCAACAGCCGTGACATACTCTGGTCAACAACAAACATGTCGACACTGTAATGAATTTGTTCATATTGGGATCTCCTGCATCCAAAACAAAAAGTTACTGATCCAGAAGCTCGCTGCTGATCAGACAAAACCGTCTTACGCTAACGTAGCGAAACAAACGACCGCAGCAAAGGCGAACAACCTGAAACAATCAGAACCTAGAGGTTCATCGTTCTCCGAAATCAGAACGAGAACGTTGAACAAACAACCTGTCGCAAAAAAAGGAATTGCGCCACCGCAGTCAACTGAGCAACCGATTCCTGAAACGTCACCGAAAATATCAGCCACTCCGGCACCGCAACCAACAACCCTTCTAACTATCCAACCTACAAACTGTGATATGGCACAGTTCAAAAAGCCACAGCAAACTCAAAGACACGAGACAACACCATCGACTCAACCGAAGACAGGAGATATTCAACGGTATGGCGGAGACGAAACGGACGAATCTTCCTCATCCATCAGCAGCAGGCGATCCAAACGATTTCAAGCCAAAAAACTGCGTCACGACAGTGACGTTGTCCAAGTAGACGGCGATTCCCCTATGTCATAAAATGGAGTACATCAGCTACAATATCACAACAATAAATATAAACACAATCTCAAACGAGACTAAAATTGACGCTCTCCGGACACTTCTCCGTAGTCTGAGACATCGACATCGCTTTTATGCAAGAGGTGAGAGTAACCAACTCTCTCTCCCGGGTATAACGTTATCTGTAATGTTGACCAAGCAAAACGAGGAACAGCAATAGCCCTCAAAGAGTACATCCAGTTCACACACGTTGAGAGAAGTCTTGACGGTAGACTCGTATCACTCCGCATCAACGACACCACGATTGCTAGCATCTACGCACCAAGCGGGACTCAGTATAGGGCAGAAAGAGAACGATTTCTAAACACTACCATCGCTTATTATTTTCGACACAACACCCCAAACATGATATTAGCAGGAGACTTCAACTGCGTGCTGCGGCAATGCGATGCAACAGGTCATAATGATAGCCCTGCTTTTAGAGCAACAGTGCAACAGCTGCAATTGGCTGATGTATGGGAAAAGGTCGGTCGCCGGATTCCAGGGCACACGTTCATTACAGCACATTCAACATCCCGGCTTGATCGTATATACGTCAATGCTGGACTATGCGATCATCTACGAACAGCTGACACTCACGTGTGCTCCTTCTCGGACCATAAAGCGGTAACAGCTCGGATCTGCCTTCCTCGTCTTGGCAGAGAACGCGGCCGGGGATTCTGGTGCCTTCGTCCCCATTTGCTAACCACGGAAAACGTCGAAGAATTCAAGTATCGTTGGCAGTTTTGGACGCGTCAACGGCGAGAGTACCCATCATGGATGGCTTGGTGGTTGTCCTATGTAAAGCCGAAGATCAAATCGTTCTATCGATGGAAGTCCAAAATAGCTTACGATGATTTTCACCGAGAACATCAACAACTCTACGGGAAACTGCAACAAGCATACGACAGATACTACACGGACGCTTCGATGTTGATGACTATAAACCAAATTAAGGGACGCATGTTGGCGCTGCAGCGAAACTTCACCAAATTCTTCATACACATCAACGAAACCTATATCGCAGGCGAGCCACTCTCTAGTTTCCAGCTCGGTGAACGACGGAGGAAACGTACGACGATAACTCATTTGAAAAACGAAAGAGGAGAAACACTTGACCAGTCCGACGACATAGAACAACACATGCTCCATTACTTTCAACAGCTATACACAGCCGAGGCGGAACCAATGTCAGTCGATAATCTTTTCGGGTGTGACAGGGTCATACCGAGAACGATGAGATAAATGCTGCGTGCATGAACGAGATAACTACAACTGAAATCCTCTCAGCGATCCAGACCAGCGCATCCCGAAAATCACCGGGCACAGATGGCATTCCAAAAGAATTTTACGCTCGGACTTTTGACGTCATACATCGCGAGTTGAACCTCATCCTAAACGAGGCGTTGTCGGGTCAATTTCCCTCCGAATTTGTTGACGGTGTGGTCGTACTGGTAAAAAGAAAGGAACCAACGATACACCTAAATCGTACAGGCCGATATCTCTACTCAACTACGATTATAAAATACTCTCCCGCATTCTGAAAGCAAGGCTCGAAAACGTAGTGAGAGTTCACCAGGTTCTCAGTGATGGACAAAAATGTGCCAACCCGGGTCGTAACATCTTTCAAGCCACACTCTCTCTGAAAGATAGAGTGGCACGAATGATCAAACATAAACAGAAGGGAAAATTAATTTCTTTCGATTTAGACCATGCCTTTGATCGTGTGCGGCAATCTTTTCTATATCGAACCATGTGCTCCCTCGGGGTAAATCGGAATTTGGTAAACTTGCTCTCTCGTATTTCAACTCTATCATCGTCCCGACTCCTCGTAAATGGACATCTGTCAGCGTCGTTCCCCATCCAACGCTCAGTTCGCCAAGGCTGCCCTTTGAGCATGCTGCTGTTCGTTTTGTATCTGCATCCCCTGTTGAGCAGATTGGAACAAATATGCCGTGAGGATCTCGTTGTTGCCTACGCCGACGACATCACTGTGGTCTGTATGGATGCACAGAAAATAGAAGAAATGAGGACTCTCTTCACACAATACGAAGGTGCTGCTGGTGCCAAGCTGAATTGGGGAAAAACAAAATCAATAGATGTAGGTTATGTAGAAGGAAACCCAATACCAATATCGTGGCTACCGTCAGACAACACTGTAAAAGTCCTAGGGATAATCTTCGCCAATTCCATTCGGTTGATGATTACCCTGAATTGGGACGAGATGGTAAGAAAAATTCAGTCGTCAAATTTGGCTACACTTCCTTACGGTCACTAACTTTATACCAGAAGGTGACTCTCTTGAACACTTTTATAACATCCAGAATTTGGTATTTATCGGCAACGCTATTGCCATACAGTGTGCATACGGGGAAAATTACGGCGGTAATTGGAACGTTCTTGTGGAGTAGAGTTCCAGCACGTGTACCGATCCAACAACTCGCACGCGATCGTGTAGATGGTGGTTTGAAATTGCAACTTCCAGCCCTCAAATGCAAGGCTCTATTGATTAGTCGACATCTATTGGAGATTGATTCCATACCGTTCTACAAATCTTATATCTATCACCAAACCAACGATCGGCCAACAATTCCTGCAGATCTTCCTGATCTTAGACTGCTCTGTCAGCTTCCCTCCCTCATTCACCAAAATCCATCCTCCGGTCTCGTTCACAAATTTTATGTTGATCAAACGGAGATACCAAAAGTGGAGCTCGAGAATCAAAATCTAGATTGGAGGCGAGCATGGCGCTGCATATCTTCGAGAAGAATACCAAGCAATTTGCGAAGCAATTTGTACATGTTAATCAATAGGAAAGTGGAACATAGAAAGCTATACTTTCAAATCAGACGTTCAGACGGCGAAAATTGTACCCATTGTGGCGCTGCGATAGAGACTCTCAAGCATAAATTCAGTGAATGTAGACGTGTAAGAGATTCATGGACACTATTTCAGAGAAAAATTTCCGTTATTTTAAATAGCTGGCGTCGACTTACTTTTGAAGACCTTATCCAACCATGTCTACATAATATTGAAATAAACACTAGAATTAAAATAATGAAATTATTTGCAATTTACATATACTATATTAATTCAATTAATGATAGAATCGATGTAGCAGGACTTGAATTTGAGTTAGACAATGAAGCATGAATCAATTATGTGAGTTATTACTTTTATACTTCTTAGACCAATAAAAATTTTACAATAAAAAAAAATGGGAAAAATAAACTTGCTTATGACCTCTAACTTTACACGATTCATAAACTTTTTGCTTGTGTTTTTTTCCAATAATGAATATTTATTTGTATAATTTACTGTCAAAAAAACATATGAGATTTTATCATGGAAACTTTTGAGCTTCCCGATACTACTAAATGGGTATTTAAGTCCCCTTTTGTATAATTTTTATATCAAAAACATTGAAGATTGTCTAACCGACAACTGTACGTTGAGACAACTTGTAGATGACAGCGTAATGTCTGGCACGGGACCCAATGGGGTCGATCTACAAGGACCCTTACAGGATACCATAGACAATTTGTCTACTTAGACTTGGAGAACTAAGTATCGAATTCTCTACCGAGAAAACTGAGTTGGTAGGTTTTTCTAGAAAGCATGATCCAGCACAACCGATGGCTCAAATTTGAGTAAACCGATAATTCAGTCTATGTCAGTTAAATATCTTGGGGTCCGGTTCGATTCGAATGCACCTGGAGATCCCACATTGAGTATCTGAAGCGAGAATGCCAGCAGAGCATCAACTTTTTACGAACTAATACTGGAACTTGGTGAAGAGCACATACGCAAGAACGATTTTGTCAGTTTTAGTCAGTTTTTCACAAAACTGGAACGCATTCAGTATCGGTGTCTTCGTATCGCGTTAGGTTGCATGCACTCGACTCATACGATGAATCTTGAAGTGGTGGCTGGAATGTTGCCACTCTCGGATCGGTTTTCCGAATAATCTCTCCAGCAGTTCACCAGGTGTTAAGTTATGAACCCACAGGTAATCGAAAACTTTGAGAAGCTTCTTGAGTTGAATCCTCAAACTCGTTGCATGACTTTGTACAACACAGGATGTCAGCCTTTCGCCGAATATTTCCAATCGTGTTTGCTTCTCCGACTTCGACAATTCGGGTTATTTTGATTTATCCATGAAGCAAGAGCTTCACCGAATCCCAGATTGCTCCGGTGATATTTACTGAAAAGTTTGGCTGAGGTGATTG
>JASCZW010010566.1:0-36076 GCA_034211315.2 Aedes japonicus | reverse complement strand
ACTTGCTTTTACTCAGTTGCCTCATATAAACGCTGTTTGTATACTGAAATATAATGGTGATCAATATAAACCCTATAGAACCATGTGCATAACAACATGACAGCGTGGTTTTCGATTTTTTTTCTCAGTGAAAAATGAACGAAACACGAAACTGTAAATGTAAAATCCGGAGCATAATGCACGGTTGGGCTTTCGATCTGGTGACCGTTCGGATACGTAGTTATCCGGAACTCATTGTCTGCAATATTGAAATGATTGATTGAACATGTTTCTTACAATTGCAAAAAAACACAACTAACTCCAGTCAGGATTCATGTAAAGCTCGACTTCAATTATTATAAACTTTGGATTTCTAAAGATCTTTTCCAAGTAAGGCTTCCAAAAAAAAAAACGTCATGAAGGATCTCACTTTTTCCTAACTTGTATAACTCCAATCAGTTACTGTTGGTTTGAATCGGGCCAAATAGACCCTACACAGATAAAAAGAAACACTGAATTTTCTGCGTTATGCGTTAATGCACATAAAGAGAATGCTAGATTTTGCAGAAGTTAATGGGATATTTCATGTAAATTTAAGCCAGATAACGCCTGAATCAAGCCTGTTGTTTGAAAGATTGCAAACATTGTTGTATGGCTTATCAAAGACTTCAACCAATTGCGTTGTTTACACCTCCTTTGGCCTGGAATTAAACGAGGGGAAATTTTACGCGCTTGTTAAAATTAATTATTTTTTTCTGTGTAGGTCGTTTTTTAATAACCTTTTCTTCTTAATCAAAAACATCATAAAACTTGATGAGTCTCATCTACTGAATATTTTCTGTTGGTATTAATTGGTCCAAATCGGCTCAGCAGCTTTTCCAAGAATGCCTTGTCTAACCAATGAAAAACCATCACCACACATTGTGAGTGGCACCTACAGCATTCACACTGTTGGTGAGCGGCTATTAAGCGATGTTAAAAATGTCTTGTCCACCCTATAAAAAACTACTATCACACTTTTTGAGTGGCCCCAACAGTATCCTATCTGCTGTATTTTATCACCCTATACTGGCCGTTGGGCCAAATAACCTCCACTTCAATCAAAAACTAACATCACACTTAGTTACCCTAACAGCATCCTCAATGTTAGTATAAATCGGATTTCAAGTGTTATTAAAACCCTTTTCTGACCTATAAAAACCATCAACGAACTTTTTGCGTGACGCCAATGGCACCCTTTTTTTTTTGGTTCAATGCAGGTATTAAGTGAAATCAAAAAAGTAAGTAAATCCAGGCATGAACTGTCGTTTCGGAGCAGTTTGGGCAGTTGAACAGTTTTCGTACTTCTCTCTTGGTCGTCACTTAGGACGGATGCACAGAACGGACGGAGAACTGGGGCTGACGGGTGGGCTCTTCGGTCAAGTCCCTATAATTACGATGCTACGTACGTGCAGGGCCGTGACAATACCGCAGACCCATCATCCCGCTTATACTTTGGGGAGACTGATCCATTTAATGAACAACAAAGCCAATGGAAAATAGCTTCTCTGGAAGTAAACACGTTAGGGTTTTTAATTGAGCAGGAAATACGAGACGCAACGAAAGAAGACAAGGGACTTCAGAGAGTTGCCGAGGCCTTGGAAAAAGGAATATAGACGAATAAATTGAGAAGGTATCATTCAATAGAGAGTGACCTTATCGCCCAAGATGGAACTCTGGTAAGGAATGGATCCTGGCCAAACTTAGAGACAAAGCTCTTCAACTGGCACATGATGGCCGTTCGTTGGCTGTCTAACTAAAAACTATCCTGCGCCAACGACTTTGATGGCCGGGCATCGCAACTGACGCAGAAAACTGGGTTAAAGCGTGCTAAATTTGCCCCACGACTGGTAGACCAGAAAAACCTATGCACCAATGCATCGGAAATTCGCTACGAATGTTCCTTGTGAAACGATTGCACTGGACTTCAACGGCCCGTATTCCAGATTTGGCAACAGATCGATATTGGTCATCATCGACTATCGCTCACGATACTTAATCGCACGGGTGGTCAAATCAACGAGCTTTGAGTGTACAATAAGAGCCCTTGGCGGATTATTTGGAAGATAAGGGTTTCCACGATGCATCCGGTCCGACAACGGGCCACCATTTAACGGTGCCGAATACAAGCAGTTTTGCTCAAACAAAGGGATTCAAGCTGTTTAAACCGTGGTCGTCACAGGAGTGCCTCCGGAAGAGATAATGTTGGGCCGTAAAATCAAGCGTCGGCTCCCTCTATTACATCACGCAAAAGCGGAACACGACGACAATTTACTGCATGCAAGGGACCGTCGCTTCGAGGGTCTGTATCAGAGGGCCAATGCGAACCCATGGGGTGACGCCTATCGGGTAGTAATAGCCAAAACCAGAGGATCGGCGGCTCCAACCGAGCGTTCATCAGAGCTGCTGCAGGTGATCGTTGGGGGACTCTTTCCGAGCCACGACCCGAGTAGATTTGTCCCATGACCAGCGTTCCAGTATCCCAGACCTTAACGCTGTCATAGCGACGGAAAGGTGGACTGCTCCGCCGATCACCCGTGACCACGTGGGTATTGATAACGGCACAACGGGGGCCGGCGGCGAGGCGACGGTGACGAATGACTAACTCATTGCGATAGCAAAGTCGCTAATGGTGAACAAAGCGCCGGGACCTGATGGTATCCCGAACCTGATGGTATCCCGAACCTGGCCATCAAGACGGCTATCTTGCTGGATCTCGAAATGTTCAGGGTGGTGATGCAAAAGTGTCTGGACGAGGGCGCCTTCCCGGATGCCTGGAAAATTCAGAACCTTGTGTTGCTACCAAAGACAGGGAAGCCACCAGGAGATCCATCGGCATATAGACCTATATGTCTGTTGGATACAGCTGGAAGGTGCTCGAGAGGGTAATCCTCAACAGACTGACAACGTACACGGAGGGTACAGGCGGTCTGTCTAATAATCAGTTTGGCTTCCATAAAGGGAAGTCGACGGTGGATGGCATCCTGTCCGTCACCAAGACGGCTGAGGTGGTAATCCAGCGCAAGAGGCGAGGAGTACGATACTGTGCAGTGGTCACCCTTGACATGAGAAACGCATTCAATAGCACCAGTTGGGTGGCTATCGCCGACTCGCTTCAGCGCCTATTGGTTCCTGGGTACCTGTACAAGATTCTCGGAAGCTACTTCCAGAATCGCGTGCTGGTGTACAATACAGAGGCAGGCCAGAAACGTGTCCAGATCACCGCAGGCGTCCCACAAGGTTCGATCCTGGGTCCGGTGCTATGGAACACGATGTACGACGAGGTACTGCGGCTTGAGTTCCCGAGCGGGGTAAAGATTGTCGGGTTCGCAGACGACATCACTCTAGAGATATGTGGTGAATCCATCGAAGAGCTCGAGTTAACGGCATCACACTCCATTGGTATTGTGGAGATATGGATGAGCTCCAGGCAATTGGAGCTAGCCCACCATAAGACTGAGGTCACGGTGGTGAATAATAGGAAATCGGAGCAACATGCGACGATCAGTGCAGGTAACTGCACAGTAGAATCGAAGAGGTTCTTGAGGTATCTTGGGATTATGATCGACGATAAGCTGTCATTTGTCAGTCACGTCGATTACGCTTGCAAGAAAGCCTCAATGGCTATATCGGCATTATCCCGCATGATGTCGAATAGCTCGGCGGTGCAAGGGAGTAAGCGTTAACTCCTGGCCAGCGTCACCCTGTCCATACTTAGGTACGGCGGGCTGGCATGGATCACCGCCGTGAGTACCAAGAGCTACGCAAGTAAGCTAGAGAGTACGCACAGGCTTATGTGCCTAAGAGTGGTTAGTGCTTACCGAACGGTATCACGCGACGCGGTCTGCGTCCTAGCGGGGATGATGCCACTAGGCATGGTCATAAAAGAGGATGTAGAGTGCTTCGAACAACGTGGAACAAGAGGTATTCGGAAGACCACTAGAGCAGTATCCATGGTTAAGTGGCAAAGGGAATGGAATAACTCCACCAAAGGTCGGTGGACCCATCGACTAATCCCAGAATTAACCGGGTGGGTCGGTAGGCGACACGGGGAGGTGAACTTCCACTTAACGCAGATATTGTCTGGCCACGGCTGTTTTAGACAATACCTGCATAAATATGGGCATGCACAGTCATCCGCATGCAGTGAGTGCGCTGGAGTTGAGGAAACGGCGGAACATGTGTTCTTCGCATGTCCTCGCTTCGACGGCGCGAGATCAGGCATGTTTTCCATAAGCGGTCACGACACGACTCCGGACAATTTGGTCCCGAGGATGTGCCAGGGCCGTTACGTATGAGACGCGGTATGCGTAGCAGCCTCCCAGATCGCCCTCGATCTCCAACAAAAATGACGAAACGACCAAAGGTAGGTCGCAGGGACCACCTAACTACTAAAGCCCTAAGTAGTTAGACATAGTTGGTGCTGAACAAGCACAAGAGCCCCCTCCCTGAAGTAATACCGAAAGGTGGTTCCGGGGAGTGTCCAGGGCTTAAGGCACGGGTGGGTTTTTAGTGGGTCGAGGAGTTGGCACCCTCATCCCCACACCCTGAGTTCTTCAGGTGTCTGGTTGCAGATCTTCCATCCGGTCTAAAAAAAAAGAAAAAAAGGGACCAAGTAGCTAAGCTAAAAGCGAAAGACCGCGAAGATGCTTGCAGAGGGGCTCTCGCGTAAAGCCTGGCGACACCGTCATAAACGAGCGCCAATCTAGAGCAAAAGGAGAGACCATATTTGACTCGCTGCGGTTCACGGTTATGGAGGAGGAAAATGGAAACCTATTCCTTAGTGACGAGCATGGCCTGGTGCTTGAACGACATGAGTGCCAGACACTCCCGAGGGATAAAACACGATCAATAAATTACACTTGAAGTGAATATAAACCTGAAAACCCGTGGGGATCATATCACCACCTCACTTGATACCGTCACTCGTCCTCTTTTACATCCCAACTGTTACCGCGAACGGACGTCTCCTCATTAGGTGAGTAATCCCAGACATATCCACAGGTAAATATCCGGGTTCCACACTGTCATCTCAAGCGACAAGACGCTCCGAAGGATGCTGAAGAGGAAGACCGAGGGAAAAGCGGGTACATTGCTGCGTGCGCTTGGTCAAACAGTGAAAAAGACCTGGCGAACAAAAAAACATACATGTCATGCAGAAGTTGCATCCGCTGGTTTCGGAGCTGCAGGCAATGACGCAGCAGTAGCGGCTTAATAAGATGGTCAACTCCATTTTCCCGGCGAATCGTGACGTGTCGGTGGTGATGGGCGTCGAGACCTATCTCACCCTGGATGGCAAAGACTCGCAAGGCACTTCGTATTTTACTTCCCCCACGCAAAAAGTGAGCTCCGAGCTGAAGTTCATTTCACACACCAAGTTCCCCAAGAAGGTGCTACTGTGGCTGACAATCAGCGAAAAGGGGATATCAAAGCCGCTCTTCTTTCGCTCCGGACTGGCCGTAAAAATGGAAATTTATAGTAATACCTGCCGGCAGTAGCGTCGGCTATCAAGAAATGCCATAAGGGCAAAGACGCGGTGTTTTGGCTGGATCTGGCGTAGGCCCACTACTCGAAGCGATCGTTTGAGGAGATGGAGCGGCTGAATATCGATGTGGTACCCAAGTCGGCGAACCCGCCCAACGTCTCCCAGCACAGTCCCATAGAGAATTTTTGGACCAACCTGAAGCGTAAGATTTACTCCAACAATTTTGTCGCGAAAACTGAGGAAGAATTGATAAATAAAACGAGGAAAACATTCAAAAACATTCATACATGCATGCTTTGGTCCGCCATGTCGAATATTCCGGTTAACTGCTGGAAGGCCGATCGCAAGGGCGTAGAATTTTTTGCAAGTAAGCTCAAATAATTACCTTCCATGGAAAAATATATTAAAATCAATTATCTGTCTTAGCTTTTATATCACGAAAAAAGTCCATATTTTTACTGCAAACGTTACACCAGTATAATTACTGCGCTCTTAATTTAACGGTACACAAACTTGATAAAATGAATACAACCTAGAAAATACACCAACAAAGGTCAAAATACTCACTCTTTTTCCGAATGTTGAAGCAGGAATCCGTTATCGTAGACAGTGGAATGGGTTCTTCCGTAATAAACAGCACCCGGTCTCGACTAACCTTAGCAAATAGTAGAATATCACTAAACAACAATGTCCAATACGGTTTCACCGATCGACCTTCCACTCGTGACAAATCTCCACCTGCAAATAAATGTTAAGCAATTGAAAAATATCATATTTCAAAACAATTCCAGCTTTGTCTCTTACCGAAAATCCACTTCCTGCCAAGGGAGGCCAGCTGGAATGGCTTGCACTTGGTGAAAACCATTCGCGCTTCCAAGTCTTGTAGCGTCAACAACGGTCGACCCTCGCCGATTGGTTCCATCAAACCACCACCAACGGTTATCTCCCGATAGGCCACCTAAGTTGAGATTAAAGAGTTTCTAAATTCCATCGATCGTTATCCAGCTAACCCTCTCCCAGCATTACCTGCAATTCACTGATGATGCTGTTGAAGTTGTTATGCTCTTCGCTATCTACGCGACAGTGCGAGGCAATCATCTGGAATAGTTTTAAAATTTCCCTAAAATGTTGCAACGGTCGATGTATGAAGGTGGTTAAGTCTGGACGTTTCCGTGGCACCGGTGGTTCCGTAATAAAACGCATAAAATCACAGCTACTATTTCTCGATTTGTTGACCTGCTCGATAGGGGATGTGTTTTAAGCTTCAGAGTTGAATACCTTAACGAATAGAAGACCACCTACCAGCACGCAGTCTGCTTTCTTCAGGCCGTTGCAGTATTTCTTGTAAGCCGCACAGAGGGCCGTACATTTGGACAGATAGACGCGGGAAGCAAAATGGATTTGAGGCTCGGTTTCATCCTGTATGATCTGCTCTAGGATATCTTCTGATATTCGCGATAGCTGCATGGAAAATTAAAGCAAATCAGAGTTAAAATGGGTTTGTGAACGAAAAACACTGAATCGTACCTCGTCAATGTTCTGAAAGAGTGTTTTGTGATCGTTGGGCGAAATGAGGTCCTTTCGTTCTCTGAGAGGGTTCACAAAGCGGTCAATTCCAAAGTTGATAGCTGTCACAAAGTGCTGCTCTCGACTTATTAGTTGATACAGGAACTTCCGCCTATGATCGTCTGGGAACTGCTGTAGAATTGACTGAAATGGGGTGAAGGCATTTTCAATACGGTTCGTTTGTTATGGCAAGGGAGGTTTTGTATTGAGTGAACTTTAAACCCAAAACAATCCCAATCGGAAGTAGAATGGAAGTATGGTTATAGAGCTATACATTCTTATTCTAGTTTACATTTTAACCATATTTTCTGAGTATATTTTCTTGATGAAGATGTTCGTCTGTGTTTTCAATACTGGGGTGCATGATGTTAGTGTGAAAAATTAGAGCGTCATCAAACATGGTTATATTTTGAACGTTGTTAACTCAGCCATTTCATGATCGATTTCCAAAATGTTTGCACCAATCGATCAAGGCATTCACTAAGTGTCGGTTTCAATATAAAAATGATTGGTTTTAAACAGAATCTCGTTTTCCAACATGGACGACAAAAGTCAAATACTAACCTGTTTGGGTGTACAGTATGTAAAATAAGTATATCCACCCCTGCTTCAAATTTACAATTTTCCTGTTATCGATTCAAATATTTGTTGATAAAATGAGTGTTGTTATGCGTTTGGTCCATTATATAGTACCTATCATTATACCATTAAATATACTTGAATTAATCTTGCTTTTGAAAATCTATGCCAAGATCAACAGAAAAGAGAAGTGAAACATGCAAAAAAAAAGTTTATCCACCCAAACATGCTTAGTACCATTTTGCCGTGTATTGAGCGGTTCCTGTCACTTTTTCGAATGTAAACATTGCATACAGTTATCCTTTCGTAGTGTAGAAGCTTTCCTGATTCAAATTTGAGTTCTCGTGTTTCGAAATGCCTAGAAACGCACAAATTTCGCTGAATATCCGAAAACTTATCATAGAGCATCACAAGTGCGGTAAAAGCTACCGTCAAATTGCTAATATCTTTCAGATACATAAAGATACGGTTGCCAAAATTGTTCACAAGTTCAAAAAGAGTGGTTCTTTCACACCAAAAAAGCGATCAGGGCGACCGGCGAAGACAAGTTCCCGGATTGACAGGGCTATCGTCAGAAAGGCGGAACAAGATCGAGGTTTGTCAGCTCCAAAAATTGGAAAGCAAGTTGAGAGTGAATTTTCTATCCATGTGACACCTCAAACAATCCGAAATTTATTGCATCTACAAGGTCTGAAGGATAGAGTGGCAATTAAGAAACCATGGTTGTCAGCGAAAAACATTAAAAAACTATTGAAGTGGGCTCGAGATCATATTACGTGGACAGTCGATGATTGGAGAAAGGTCATTTGGTCAAACGAGACTAAAATAATGCTATTTGGGTCTGATGGTATCACACGAAAATGGCGCAGAACCGGTGAAAGTCTGAAAACCCAGTGTTTAAAGCCTACAGTCTAACATGGTGGAGGTGAGTTATTGCAACATTAATTTTCAACTAACTTAACTAGCTTTTATCATTGTCTGTGCAGGTAGAGTCATGGTTTGGGGCTCGATGGCTTCGTCTGGCGTTGGAGAACTTAAATTCATCTGGACATACTGAAACGAAAACTTTCAGCAAGTGCACAAAAACTGAAGCTGGGCCGGAGATGCACGTTCCAGCAAGATGGGGATCCAAAGCACACATCGAAGCTGGTATCCCAATGGTTTAAGGAAAAGAAAATCAATGTTTCTGAGTGGCCAGCACAGTCTCCTCCCTGACCTTAATCCAATAGAATATCTCTGGTCTATTTTGAAAATTAAGGTTCAGGAACACAAACCATCAAGCATTCAGCAATTACGCATAGGCGTAGCCAAGGGGGGGCAGGGTGGGGCCGTTGCCCCCCCCTAACTTTTGATTTTAGTTTTAGAATCTCAATGTTTGTTTGAATTTTTATTATATATTTTTAATGTTTGTGAGATTGCTCCTTTGTCTCAATGGAATAGCTTTAAGTTGTCTTGATTTTGTAACAAGAAGTAGTAAAAATGTGCAAAAAGTGTACATCTATGAGATTATTTTTCAAATAGTTACGACTTAAAATTTTATGACACTCTTTTCGCTTTAATCAAGAATGCAGCCTAGCTAACCTAAAGTATCCAAAAAATAGGAATATTTTACACCTTTAATGGTAACTTGACGAGCATTGACTGCTTTTTTCCCCGCTAGCTGAAACTTGAATAAGCTACGTTCAAATCAATTCACAGTTCTTGGCAATCAACAAACTGAATATTTAAATCAATGTTATAGCTTTCGGAAGCCAAACAATACTTGATAAAGAAACATAATTCATAGTTAGAAAGTGTATCAATCGAAATTGTTTATTTTAAAGTATTCATGAGCCAAACCGGTCAATGTTACATCGCCGATCAATGCTTTTCTGTTTCACGATACTGTAGTTTCATGTTATTAAGAATATATAATAACTATATAGTTTGATTCAGTATTTTAAAGTATTGTTTCCGTATCCAAGAGATTTTAATAGAGCATATGCTACAATATTTTCCGGGCGAGACGAGACGACTCGTATCCGATTTTCGAATCAGTCATTCAATAAGCGTGTGAGTATGCAAGACAGCATGCTCATCAGAGCAAAAAGTTGCAGTTGTCTTATCCTATTCAAAGATTCAATCCGTTTGTTTGAGCATGTGCAAGATAATAAGCATGATTGTCCGGCCGTGGTTGCTACTTCGTTGCTGCCACATCAGCTGTTATTACACAGAGAACCAACATATGATGCGTGGGATTAGCATAAATCCTCGATATAATAAAACTGGTGATCTCAAACTAAGGCAATAATTGGCACCTGCCTCGCCCGAATGCAGGTCAAATAAGGAAAGGATAGGAATGTGTTGATGTGATACTCGCTTAAATGGAAGCCAAGACTACTGCACGTTCACGAGAAATAATTAGAATGTTGAATAACATGATTGGGTTGTTTTTAGTAAACGATAAGCTGATTTCACGCGGCGATTTCTTATTTGAACGTATTTATAACAACAGTATATACTGTTTGAGCGACTCACAAAAGCGAATAGTGATTTACTTGCTCCAGGATATGGTGGTACGGCAAGCATGGCAAACCAATATTATGGGTCACAATTAATTGGTCCACCTGCCGGGAATCCACAACATCTCAACAAGACACATTTTTGTTTTTTTTTCTTTGCACACTCGATCACTCACATAACCGAAATAATACGAAACGTGCCATGCCTGATAGCAAAATAGGGCTTAATAAACCATCGACACATCCGTTCACAGCCGATGCTCGAAGCAACCTCTTTTTTCGTAAACTTTTAATTTTTACAACTGTATCAAAAAAATAGGAGCTTGTTAAGAACAATTTATGTGAATTTCATTGACAAGAAGTTCATCAATCAAATACATACCATAAAAAGTCGAGAACACTCGCATGAACCAAAAAGAAAGCTGCTATCATATTCGATATTCATAACTTCTCATTAAAAATTTGATTTCGGAAAAAGTTGCTTTGCTGGTGAGTTTAAAGCACATTGTGTGCATTATTTTTTAATTATTGGAAGTATAAAACAGTTCTTTGATTCATTGTTATCTATTAGTACCATAAATGGACATTCGAAATTTGTAAAAGTAAGTATAGTAATTTTCAGCATGTGATTGAAAGAAACATATGAACTTATTTTTTGTACAACCATAAAAAGATTGTTATATTGAAAAGTTGTAAGCACGGAGAGTAAAACACTAAAGCTTTCACTCGTTTCTTAAACATGGATTTTGTACATAGAACAAATATCTCGTATATTGTATGAAATATTCTTAATGGTTATCATATGCTATCATTAAACCTTTTTTATCAATGCACGAAATGAATTTTGTGAAGATCAGCCAATTGCTGCTTCTCTTCAATCGTACTCATACATGTTGGTATTACTGCTTGGGTGGGCTGGAATAATTGATTTATCTCAAAATAAAAACTAAAGCGCTATTGAGAGTTATTAGTTCATACTTAGTAATCAAGTAACTTGTAACGAGTCACCATGACCTAGTGAAATATTGCCATAAAAGTCCGAATCTCATGCCAGAAACATTACTAAATATGCTGAACAACTTCTCAATGTTTGCGCTTTTTTTTCAATTATATACTGAGTCGATATAAAAAATCTGTCAGTCAATCCTGCATTCACCAAAGAGACGTTTCTTTTTTATTGGTCAAAACATATTCGTAGCACTTTGTGTTGTTTTCGTACAACGAACCCATGTTCTTTCTGTGTCAACAAAAGCTTCGTGCTTTTGACAGTTACGCGTGTGGCATTGAATACGAAGGTAACTTTTTGAAAAGAACAATTCAATTTCGTTGCAGAAATCATCAAATAGATGTGTTAGTTCTACTTTTGATTTCTTAATAAAAGAAAAAAATAATTTTCAGTGTGGGTGAGAGGGTCATGGAGGAAGAGTACATTTTCAGTACAAACTGTTAACAAACTCGGTGGTCATCTTATACAAAAATCCAACACCACTGTAAAGCGAATATTTCGACACATGACAGTACCCGCTAGATTTTAACATGGTAACTATTTAATGCGGTTCGGTTTTGAAACATGTGGAAAACCTAAGGTTTTCAAGATCCTTTCTGTTTATTTTTTAATTCCAGAACATGCCTAGAATTATTGAATCTTGTTGCCAAAATTTTACGGGTATTATAAAGTACTTTGGGTGAGCGCAGAGAAGGTAATCCAATCGTCGTTCAGGTGAGGGCTTGAATTCCAGTGGATGGAACTTGAAAATGTCCCTGCTCTAAAGGTCAACGAGGCGTTGGGTTGTCCTTGTGAAGTGTTCCGTGTGTGCCACAACTGGTTGAAGACGATGTAATTCTCTCTCTCTCTCTCTCCCTCTCTCTCTCTCTCTCTCTCTCTCTCTCTCTCTCTCTCTCCCTCTCTCTCTAAAAAAAGCTTGCCCTCCCCTATTTGAAATCCTGGCTACGCCTATGAATTACGACAAGTTGTTGTAAATGAATGGGATAAAATCGCACCAGAAACAGCTAAGCTTGTCCAGTCAATGCCACGATGATGTCAAGCTGTCCTTGAAGCCAACGGAGGTAACACGAAATATTGAATGATTTTCGGGATTGTGGTGGATATACTGTTTTTGCATTATTTTTTATCGTTTTCTTATATATTTGGTCTCAGACACGAACAGTTCGTGCTTTTACATCAAATTATCGTTATTTGACTTTTATTTTATCCCTTGAGAAATAAACTTAATATTAAAAATCGCTTCTCAATGTTTTGGTGGATTATTTGAAGCAAATGTGCCTACTGAGAAGGGGTGGATAAACTTTTTTTACATATTGTATGTGTGTATATTGAACGTCTGTGCATAGTATAGGAAACAAAAGGAGAAAAGCAACACTCACATCGTCATTATTCTACGTCTGACCATAGTGCGCTCTGGACGTGTTTCATCGTGTTTCTGGCGGAAATTTTAGTACAATTTTCATGCGTCTTGACGTTCCATCGCAGAAGACCGTTGGCCCTTTTCGGGGCCACTTCAATTTCCAGAAAAGATTCCATTTTCCAGCGCTTAATAGTTAAAGAGCCTGTATTAAAGGCGACATGGCTTTTTTGCAAAGAGGGAATCGCTTGTACCAATAGATCATGCGATTATTATTCTAATGCAGGCTCTTAAAGAAAACAGCATTCATTGCACATTGCATTGTCCTTATTTTTACGTGAATTGAGTAACATTTCCGTGAGAAAGTAATACAATTCTACTCAGTCACTGAGTAGAACGAAGCGGGAGTGTACTCCTACGCACCTTTGAGTTCAAACCCATTGGGCTGTCCCTTGAATTTTTTTTATGACAAATATGGTTCGAAAGAAATCAAGAAGGCAAGGCTACACAGAAGAAATCAGCGCCAACATTTGATTAGGGCGAACCTGCTTTTGTAAACAAACACTCTGTCTGCTAATTTATTGGAAGTTGAAAACAATTTCTTCAAATTGAATATATCAGCGGATAGAGAGAAAGCTCCTCTTCTTCAAAGAGTGCTTAATTTGTATTTGTGACTTTTGTTCAATAGAATATGACTACGAAAGCCATTGTTTACAAAAGCCGATTCGCCCTAATCTAAGCAATAGCTGCAATCATAGAAAAAGTTGTTGTCGCAAGACACGCAAACATCGACAGGTTTGATTTTTTCGGGGCTTAAAAGCGTTCGTTGGAGTCTATCGAGGATATCATTCTCCAATCGAAACACTTGGCGAGACTGGCGAAGTTGAATCGCCTTTCAACGGAACTAGTGACGTTCAAAACTACCATTGCGAACAGGTGGCCCCATCTCTGTCAGAAAATAATAACAAAATAAACAAAAAATACGGAAGTAGAAGCGGTTCCACTTATAGACACTCTAGTAATAGACCGGACAACGTGCCGCCATGTTGTATCCAAAACGAACATTTCCTCGCATTTCCCATACGATTTGACAGTTGTTTTGGATACATCAACTGTGCCAGACTCACGTTGTCCGGTCTATTACTTGAGTGTCTATAGTTACACTCTGTCGCAATCCAGAGAACGAAAAGTTATTCAGAACAACTGAAAGTTGATATGCACAAACTGAAACTCTTCGATTTACGTCATCAATTTACGGAAGATACACGCGTGGGGAAAGCGGTGCAAGATATGTGGCCAAAAATCCGAAATGAAGCAGAGAATTAGAGAGAAAATAAATCAGTAAATGTGTTAAACTTTCAACACTCGCCCCTACTTTTGTAACACGAGCATTACTTTTTACAACGCATCCTATCTTTCTTAGCATTTCAAGTTTATTGCTTGTTCTCAACTTAGTGTACTAAATGCACTTCCATAGTTGGTAAGGTTGTGTGGCAAATCTAATCATACCTTATCCCAGGGAGTCGAGAATTTTTCCTTAACGAAAAATTCCTTACCAGACCGAGAATCGAACCCAGCCGCCTGCAGCATGGTGGTGCTTTGTAGCCGCGCCTTTAACAACTGAGCTAAGCGAGGACCCCTTTGTACAACACATTTAATCCGGCCATTCCCCGAAAATCCCGAGACGCGGATCACAAAGAATTATATTGTCATTGGCAAAGTAACTCAGTAGCCAGGGGCGACCCCGGCGTGGTGGTTAACATCTTTACCTCTTACGCCAAAGTAACGAATCCGAATCTCCCCTCCGGACAAGTTACGAAAATACCCAAAAGGCATTTGAGTGACTACGACAAGAGATGAACCAGCCCAGAGCTGAAAATCTCGATTATCAAGGAATAAAAAAAAATAAACTCAGTAGATTAGGGCCCTTTTATTGGCGAAAAGTTAAAGATCCTCTCACTGCACGGCGCTAGTGTGCTTATTAGTTTCAGGAATATGCTATATCTTGGAACCCTGACCAACATGCGGGGTACGATTTTCAATATATCCGGCTAGTTGACGAGGACATTGTTGACAGAACGTTCCAGGTGGTAGCTGATCAGTACACTAAGTTGAAACGTGAAGCGGAAATGGTTGGATTGAAGGTGAATGCGTCAAAGACTAAGTCGACATGGAGTTTTAATAAGGGCCAATGTCGCAAACGTAAACAATGGCTTCTTTTGCGAATTTCTTGAAAATGCTAACTCGCTCAAGTAAACTACCACTTCTATTATAAAGGGGAACTCCTGTTCTGTACAACCATCGTCATAATTCACTATGATTAAGTTAGCATTCTCGAGAAATTTGCGGAAAAAGTCATTGTTTACGTTTGCGACATTGGCCCTTATGAAAACTTTTTGTCGAAGTATCTGATGGCCGGAGGAACCAACATAGCATGATAGAGCTCACATAGGCAGAACTGTGACAATCAACGGAGATGAATTCGATATGGTGAATGAGTTTGTGTACCTCGGATCAATGATTACGACCGATTACAACTGCAGCAGAGAAATCCAGAAGTCGTGCCTGGACTCCACAAGACCTTGAGGTCTGGCGTGTACCGTGTACACATACTGTAATGTACAATACCCGAAGAAGACCTGCAAGCACTTGGAGTTTTCCAACGACACGTTCTTAAGACCATATTTAGTAGTGTATATGAAAATGGTGTATGGAGGAGAAGGATGAACAACGAGCAGGCGCAGCTCTATGGTGAACACAGTATCCAGAAAGTCGCTAAAGCTGGAAGGGTACAGGGGAGAAGAAAATTACCCATTGGATATTTTCTTTTGGAACGGCGTCACCCGGAAAGCAACGTCGCGAATTGATTTTGCATGCCCCTGGAAAATCCTCAACTCTCTCACCGGGACAACGGAAAACAACTCGTTATCGTGAGAATGGATGTTCTATTAGTGTTAGGAATCCCAATGCTTCTGTCAGGGATGTGGCCGAAAAGTTGAATCTGTCCAAGTCTTTCGTTCAGAGAGCCAAGGACCGTGAGGGACTGTATACGTACAAAGTGCAGAAGGCTCCAAATCATGACGGTAAAATACGGTGGGAAAGTCACGAGCCCGTACACCTGTACACCTAGATGCTGATGAATCCTCATTGTTTCATCATGGATGAAACATGGACTCATACACATTTCTAAAAGCTATTGAAGATGGAACTCGAAAGATGTGAGAGAATTGTGGTGGTCAGGAGGAATATCGTAAAGGTTCTCAAATTTCTAAACTCGATTGTAAATGCCTTGCTGAAACGTTACCGGAAACCCTAGCGTCCCAACAAACATTATTATAGAATAACCGTTTGTTTATACAAATTTGGGGAATATATTCAGCATTCTAGGAAAACAGCTGAATAACTTCTTCAAATTTGTTGGAACAAACAGTTATTCAACATTGATGTTTGTTGGGGTTGGATCGAACAAAACAAAACCAGCGTAGAAGTGGAGCATACGACCGGAAACGGGCGAATATAATCTGAACAGTCCAAAAGAACTTTGGGATGTCCCGGCGTGAATTGGCGAAAAATATCAATGCGTTGCACAGTAGGTCCCGAACAAATACGATTTTTTTCTTGGCTAATAATACGCCCCTTATGATGAACTCACACGAACACACTCTCAAATATTCTGTCAAAATAACACAGCAAATCAAAACAAAGGCGCAAATATGTACAACAAGGTGCTGGCTTCAAAGTGTACTTCGGACCAGGGGGTTCTACAACAGTGAACCAATTTCATATTGCTAGCTGCATGCTGCATATTGATTGTTGGTACAGTTTAGCAAATTTGTATGCGAAAAGGGTTTCGGGCGCTCCACGGCAGCAAACATCTCAACAGGATGCTGAAACAAAACCTGGTTTTACATACATTAATTGTTATGTTATGTATTCTCCGTGCAAGGAGTAACGATTATGATGTAGAAGGAGATGTTCGCTCATCACCATGAGGCACCAAGAGTGAACAACAATGTTTTTGGCTAGAATGAAAGATGTGAAGAGAAAGTGTTGAAAGGTCTGCGAATCAAAACAAACCCAAAAAAGGAGAGAGTTCCTCTCCCATGTGCGCATCAGTAAACAGAGTGCACACAATAGATCGCTAAGAATAAACTATACAAGCCACAGTGGTACATGAGCGTCTTTCCATGCGTCAATTTTTGCCTGTTGAAGTGGCGGACTTGTTCCGTCGCTACAACCTACCCTGCAGTGGGATGTTAGGCAAAGATTGACGTCCGTGGTTCGAGTACCATTGGATACATGCCCTTTCGCTCAATTTTCAAAAACATCTGTTAATTTTCCTACCTGCCGCACTCTGACGGACCTTTCAACACTTTCTCTTCACATCTTTCATTCTAGCCAAAAACATTGTTGTTCACTCTTGGTGCCTCATGGTGATGGGCGAACATCTCCTTCTACATCAAAACCTGGTTGCCAAAACCCGTGCATGCCGGCGTCGGTGGTGCTCAATCCCAGTTGGCATCGATCGCCTTTTTTGCGCGGCCAAATTTTAAATGAAACAGACTTTAGTAATAATTAGTGAGGTCCTTTTGTATTATTGATATTTTACATTACACATATGTCCATTTTTGATACCGGAAGTGAATCTTTTTCACATATACATGTGATATGTGAAGATTTTTATGCGGTGCCTTTTGCTCAGAGGGCGAAGACATAATTCAGCGTCAATATTTGATAAGGGAGAATCTGCTTTTGTAAACAAACACTTTGTCAGCTAATTAATCGGAAGTTGAATACATTTTCTTCAAATTGAATATCTCAGCGTAAAGAGATAAAGCTCTTCTTCCTTAGAGTGCATAATTTGTATTTGTAACCTTTTGTTCAGCTCAAAAGAAAATGACTACGAAAGCCATTGTTTACAAAAGTAGATTCGCCCTAATCTAATGTTGGCGCTGAATTATCGTAACAGTGCCACCGTGTTTTGGGATAAATGCTGCAAATCTTTAAAAAAAGTCGGTATTTCGTAAAGTTACATCCAAAAGGTCAAGGAAAGCGCTGGATTACATGCATGCAACATTAGAAACTTCCCAAAACGCGATGAACGACAGCAAACTGTTACCAAGACCCGTGCTAGGAAGCCTACATGGATATGATGACTAGATACAGTTGCTGTATAGAAAATGTAGAATCGAAAACCTTATTTAGAAAGGCAATCTGCACCTGTGGAAAGCGAAGCGAAATTTTCGTCACAACAGTCACCTTCAGGGGTGAAATCACAAGACTGAATGCCTCCATAATCGTCTTCAGCCATTTTTTGAACATCATACACACTCAATCACCCTCTTACATTCTTATTACTATACATTTTTGAGTCGATCTACTTTTCACGAAAAATGAGTAAAACTTCCGTGTGAGAAAATGAGAAAGTAATACAATTCTACCTCCCTGAGTAGAATGAAGCCTGAATGTAATGAACAACCACTATTTTGACTGAAGCCTTATGCCACTAATGCGGTGCTTTTTGTTCCCAAGGGCATGAATTTGCCGAGCTGCTCTGTACTTCGTCCAATCCAAACTTATTGGGCCATGAGGAAGGGTAAACTCAGAAAAATCAAGGACAAAGTAAAAGATTCATGTGACATGCGTCGGAAGTGGATAGTAAAACATCGGTCAATAAGTTCCAGGCTTAACTACCAGATGGCGCCACTAATAAAATATCCATATGATCTTTCAAAAGTACCAACCTTTAAAAGATTACTGTCAAAATTTCATGACGTTTGGTTTATTGGTTATGAAGTAACAGTGGCTTAAGTGACGCTACTTTTGCGATTCTTAAAAACGATGGATTCAAAGCAATTTCTTGTGTTGATATATCATTGTTTTTTGATGAAAAAAAAACACCGCTAAAGTCCAAGCTTGGCTTGAAAAATGTTATCTGTGCTTTGTCCCATCGAAAACGATCATCAAACGATATTTTGCCAATTTTAAACGTGGTCGTGATGCTGATCCAAATGAGGTCGGCCGAATGAGGCAGTTAGTCAGGAAAATATTAAAAAAAAACCCTGAAAATCATCATGGGCAATCGCAAAGTGAAGTTGCAAGTGATAGCTGACACTCTGAAGGAATCAAAAGGTAGTGTTCTGGCACCACTGCTGGGCAAGCAGACGAATTGCGTTGACATCTGGAAACGTCATGGTATAGATATAGAAGCGGAAAAGTATAACAAACGAGTTTGAAATCTTGGTGAGCATCGGAGCTCATTTAGTGAATAGGAGATCAGCGAGCTTGGAATTTATTTACTTACTAATAGCAGTGTGCGTTCTTTATAAGCAGCGTTGGTGATAAAACGTAGTAGCCGGATGAGGGTTAGAATCTATTGAATTGAATTATTGAATTTCGTTGAATTTAGGGTTGCCTTGCTGGTTCGGCCAAATTGCCTTGTTCTACTGCCAATAAGAGAGTGACACTGGATAAGCCGGCTATAGGATAAGATATTGCTACGGATAAGGTCAATTAAGGGAAGACTTAATGTAAGTTGGAATATCCTTTGTTTGAAGATAATTAATTTAAAAATATATTCATTCTAGCTTCGAGCTGCGCAATTAAAAATAAGAGTAGCTGCTACAAAGAATCTTCTGCCTATCCGAACAGGTAGTGTTTACACCATCATACACGAATGTATGAAAAAACTGTTTTCCAAATGCGGCACCCATGTTTGTTCACACTAGAGCAAAAACAATAACCAGTCGATGATTCAAAGAGCAGTTTGGAGATGTTTGTTCGCTATTTATATCACTTAGCAACGCTAAGAAAATTATACAATTTAGTTATTCCTGAAATAAACCTGTTAACGTAAAGACATTTTATACTTTACTCCCAAGTCTGAAACGCAATAGGTTATGGGCCTGCAAGAACCCTGTCGAATGGAAGACGACGAAAATAATTTTGAAGAAGCCTAAGACCATTTTCAAGCGGAATAGGGT
This sequence comes from Aedes japonicus, assembly GCA_034211315.2. Lineage (NCBI taxonomy): Eukaryota > Metazoa > Arthropoda > Insecta > Diptera > Culicidae > Aedes > Aedes japonicus. The sequence continues at coordinate 16,581 of JASCZW010010566.1, read as the reverse complement.
TCAGGCAGAAGTTACAAGCGCCCAGGAGGAGCTGAAGAACTATGCTCAAGCTATAGCTAGCTTGAATTGTGGTAAGTTGTATGATGAGCGATGATCGACGAGTTACGTTGGAATATCCTTTGTTTGAAGATAATTAATTTAAAAATATATTCATTCTAGCTTCGAGCTGCGCAATTAAAAATAAGAGTAGCTGCTACAAAGAATCTTCTGCCTATCCGAACAGGTAGTGTTTACACCATCATACACGAATGTATGAAAAAACTGTTTTCCAAATGCGGCACCCATGTTTGTTCCACACTAGAGCAAAAACAATAACCAGTCGATGATTCAAAGAGCAGTTTGGAGATGTTTGTTCGCTATTTATATCACTTAGCAACGCTAAGAAAATTATACAATTTAGTTATTCCTGAAATAAACCTGTTAACGTAAAGACATTTTATACTTTACTCCCAAGTCTGAAACGCAATAGGTTATGGGCCTGCAAGAACCCTGTCGAATGGAAGACGACGAAAAATAATTTTGAAGAAGCCTAAGACCATTTTCAAGCGGAATAGGGTTCATGGCAGAAGTTACAAGCGCCCAGGAGGAGCTGAAGAATCTATGCTCAAGCTATAGCTAGCTTGAATTGTGGTAAGTTGTATGATGAGCGATGATCGACGAGTTACGTTCCATTGACTCGAACAAAGCGTGGGAGCTGGTGAACCTTCCAACCGGACGAAAGGCAGTTGGCTCGAAGTGGGTGTACAAATTCAAGCACGACGCGGATGGAGCAGTGGCCCGCTTCAAAGCAAGACTGGTAGTACAAGGATTCAGCCAGCAGTACGGGACCGATTATGACCAGGTGTTTGCTCCTGTTGTTCGCCAAACTACATTCAGTACTCTACTGGCTGTGGCGGCGAAGCAAGGTATGAAAGTCCAACAATTCAACGTCAAGACAGCGTTTTTGTATGGAAATCTCGACAAAGAAATAAACCTTCGTTAACCTCCAGGATTCTTCGTGCAAGGGAAACAAGCAAAAGTTTACAAGTTGCGAAAAAGTTTATATGGCCTGAAGCAAGCGGCCAGATCGTGGAACGGCGTACTGCGTGATTCTGATCCATACAAGAAAAAGGAAAACAATCGTTAGTGCTATGTACTGGTGTTTGTCGACGACTTGATTGTAGCGTGCGAGGATGCAAAGGCCATAGACCAGTGTATTCATGTTCTGCGGAAGAAATTCAACATCAGCTTGCTAGGTGAAATCCAGTGGTACTTGGGCATCAACATAAAGCGTGATGAGAATGGCAGTTTCTTTATCAACCAGAAGCAGTACATCGGCGATATTGTGCGTTCGTGTGGTTTGGAAGATGCCAAGGATTCGAAAATTCCATTGGACCCAGGATATTGGAAGCAGGACCCTGGTTCACCTCTGCCAAACAACGTAGAGTATCAGAAGCTGTTGGGGCAGCTCCTTTACGTTTCGGTAAATTCAAGGCCGGATATTTCTGCAGCGGAGTCAATCCTGAGCCGCAAAACGAGCAACCCATCTCAGAGTGACTGGCAGGAACCGAAGCATGTTGCATGCGTTGCACGATACTTGAAGGGGACGTGTGACTACTGGTTGCGTGTTAGTGACAACATTCGTCAAATTGGTTTGATTGGCTACTCGGATGCTGACTGGGCGGAGTGCAAAGAGGACCGAAAATCCAATAGCGGTTTGGTGATACAATTCAACGGTGGTACGATTAGCTGGGCATGCAGGAAGCAGTCATGTGTTTCACTGTCCACTGCAGAAGCGGAATTTGTGGCTTTGGCGGAAGCTACACAGGAAATGCTGTGGTTAAAACGTCTGCTAGGTGACTTCGGTGAAGATCATCAAAATCCGGTGTTGTTCGAGGACAACCAAAGCGCCCTGAAGATGCTGAACATTGGCAAGTTCAGCAACAGAACGAAACACATTGCTACCAAGTTTCACTTCGTAAAGGACATCAAATGCTCTGGTGAGATTCGTTTCGTTTATTGTCTGACAGAAGAGATGGTGGCAGATTTGCTCACCAAACCCCTTGGACGAACCAAATTGGCGAAGATGAGAACCATGTGTGGATTAGAGTTCCACCATTGAGGAGGAGTGATTGTTATTTATAGCACTTAGCAACGCTGAAAGACTTCCACGCTCAAAACAGCCGCTCTTTCATTTGTATCACCGTCCCTTTTTTTCTCACGGAAAAGTTACTCAATTTTCTTAAGAAGTGGAACAACTCAAATTATGAGTTGTTCTACTTTTAACGAATATTGAGTAACTTTTCCGTGAGAAACAAAGAGACGGCGATACAAATGAAAGAGAGGCTGTTTTGAGCGTGTCGATCATAGTAGACTACCTAAGAAAATTATACAATTTGGTTATTCTAGAAATAAACCTGTTAACGTAAAGACGTTTTCTACTTTACTCCCAAGTCTGAAACTAAATAATGTTCAAGCGAAATAAGAAAGGGGTTTTGAGTCAATACATCAATACAATACAATATAATACGGGTCGTTGGATTTTTGATAGAGCTGTCCCATTCATTCTCCTGTGCTAACAATGTTTACAAATAATAATAGCATATAAATCATCGAAGAAATGAATATAAGTTTCTTCAATAAAAGCACTGCCGGACAGTGCAAGATTGATTGTATACACTCACACACAACCCAATTTGGGCTCAATTCAATAACCGTGTAAGTTGCGGCACATTGTTGAAAAACTTGCATGCAACTCAACGCTTCGTTATTCACCACCCTCGGAAATCTCCAATTGGAAACGATGAGCTTCAAATCATACGCTTATGCTTAGTTCAGACAACAGAGTTGTAACATGATGCAAGGCAATCTGGATGACGTTTTTCGAGTTGACACTATCTACTTTTTAGATTTTTGAAGCACAAAGTCAAGCAGGAAATCAACACCCACACCCACTGTCTTATATCAGCAGATTTAACGACCCAATTTTTTTTAGGGATTTGTGGCCTAGAAGACGCGAGTTGGATTATTATTGGATTCTTAGCCGTTTCACCTTAAAGTAAAGTTCATAGTAATACACTTGCATAAGAAAAGGATTCGTTATTCAAAACAATAAAAAATGAAATGTTTGCCATTGCAAATAAAGACCCCCTCTCTTATAGAGTCTGCCATAGATCGTGGAAAAAAACTCTAATCAGTTTCACTTTAATATAAGCTTAACAACCTACTGCCTTTTCTTTAACTCGAAAGACTACTAGCATGTGAAGGAATAATTTCGAAAATGGCTTTGCGCCACACCATGGTGAATTGAAATGGTGTCTTGACATGCGAGTAGATTTCACCTCAAAAGGTGTCTGAAATTATAAATCTTTTCAGTAATTAGGTGTATTGCTAATTACTGATAGAGAGCTGAAGTAACCGGTTAATCGTTTTGGTGAACTATGAAAAACATCGTTTTGCCATTATGCTGTTTGTTACCAATCATAGAACTAATGCATTGTCTCACATTGTAGTTCAATCTGTGGTTCAATCTTAACCAGGGTTAATGGTGAAGGATGAAATAGACTGTTGGTCAAGCAGTTGTTGCATAGATTAACTCTAAGACCAGCAGGTCCCAAACAAATAGGATTTTTTTCTTGGCTCAGTCAGTACTAGAACATCGGTCCCAAGCTTTAGAATAATGAACTCACACGAACACACTCTCAAATATTTTGTCAAAATAACAGCAAATCAAAACAAAGGCGCAAATATGTATAGCAAGGTGCTGGCTTCAAAGTGTACTTTGGACCAAGGGGCTCTACAACAGTGAACCAATTTCAAATCGCTAGTTCCATATTGATTGTTGGTTGTTGCGTGGTTTTTCTGCCAGCAATGTAAACAACAATCATACTAATGCAAAAAAAAAGTACAGCATCGAAAAAAGGCAAAAGGCACCTACCAGACGAACTATATACACGGTGTTCAATAAGTTCGAATACAAGTTTTCATCATTGCGTAGGTATGCGCCATGTACATATTCTGCATTGGTATTGGTGTCAGCTTTAGCTTCATTCATACGCTACCGAATGTGGGCAGTGTTGACATTCTGTTAGTTGTTGTTCGTTTGTTACGCGCGATGAAAGAGTATCGGGACTTTGTAATTAAGCGTTTTTTGAACGGTGAGCGACCCGGCGATATATTCCGGCTGCTGAAATCGCATGGGGTCAAGCGGAACTTTGTCTACACGACCATCAGGCGATACCGGGAGACGTCCTCGACCAATGACCGTGCGAGATCCGGTCGGCCGCGTTCAGCGAGGACGCCACGGGTCATCAAGATCGTGAGGGAGCGAATTCGGCGCAAAAAGAACCGCTCAATCCGGAAAACGGCTGCAGATCTCAACGTTTCCATTGGAACCGCTCACACCATACTCACCAAGGACCTTGGTTTCAGGCCTTACAAAAAACGTAAGGTCCATGGCGTTTCGGAGGCTACCAGCAAAAAGCGGTTGGATCGAGCTAAGAGGATCCTCTCTCGGCACGCTGGTCAGGAGTTTGTTTTTTCGGATGAGAAACTGTTCGTGCTGCAGCAGCCGCACAATGTGCAAAATGACCGGTGTGGGCGCCATCGAGGGACAGCATTCCTGAATCCAATATAAACATCCCTCGGTTCCAAAGTGCCGCGTCGGTGATGGTTTGGGGCAGTATGCAAACGTGGTAAGCTACCCTTGGTGTTTATTGAAAAAACGTCAAAATCAACGCGGCGTACTACAAAACTGAGGTTTTGGAAAAGGTTGTTGCCTCCAGTCTCCGGAAGCCTATACGGCGATGAGCACTACGTGTTCCAGCAGGACGGTGCACCAGCCCATACGGCAAATGTGGTTCAAGCCTGGTGTCGGGACAATTTAACCGACTTTCTGGACAAAACTTTGTGGCCTCCCAGCTCCCCGGACTTGAATCCTCTCGACTTTTTTGTTTGGTCCTATATGATGGCGAAGCTGAACGAATACAAGGTCAACACTTTGGATCATTTCAAGACGGTAATTCTGGGACGAAATGCCCATGCAGTCCGTGCGTGCCGCCTGCGACGCGTTCGAGAAACGTTTGAAGCTCGTTAAGGAGTACAAAGGGGGGGTCATTCCAAGAGAAATGTTGTAAACGTTCATGTAAACATAGCTTTCAATAACATAAATCCAAAAAATAAAAAAACATGTTTTCATTTTTTTAACAAATTTTGAAAGTGTATCCGAACTTATTGAACACCGTGTATGTATAACTCTTGGCCCTCGAAAGCCTTGGTCGAGATTTTTCTTCAACTTCATGTTATTTTATATTGAAACACCCTTCAGTAACGATTGCTCGAAAACTAAAAAAATGTCGACAAATAAATCACGTCCTTTACCTGCATTGATTGACTGTTTTTTTTCTAACGTATCACGGCTAAAAATCTAATGTACACATCTATACAACCACCTAACTTTATCAATATGTATGCAAAGTTAAATTAAAGACCATGTCATCCAACCCAACAGGGAGTCCCATTCCATCAACAGCCTTTCTCTCTCTATCTCACCTGTCTGAACAACAACGCCGTCATCGTTTGCCGTCAGTAACATCACCCCCGCTGAATGCAAAGCACAGGAGCATCATCAACTCCATCACGACCTATACATAATGTTCAGGTTCAGGTGCCATATCAAAGGGCGACCGTGTAAAAGGAGAATACCCGGAAACCGAAGCGGATGGTAAACAAATTCATTATATCCTTGTTTACACACATCATCGGATCGATTTGATTTGCTGGCGGGATGTCTATTTGTTCACCCGTTACGAAGTGCAAACAGTAGCCGAGTTTCTTATTAACGAGAGGTTTAGGTGGTGTTTCAAGTTTTATTGATTTGTCGGTACCGTAAGGCGGTGTGGCATCGATCTCTTTTTCATTTAACTGTTTTCTAAAGATTTCGTCTATGGAGAACAGCTTTGCATGTTCTTTACCTTTATAAATTATCAATCTGGAATCAATCAGCATGAATTTTATGCTTTCATACGAGGTTCAATTACTACACAAAGTAAGAAAAAGATTTGATGAAATTTATGATTATATCTTATTGTATTACCTCAGAAAAACGTTAATTTCTCTTGAATCGGAACATTTGCCGACATTATTTAAGTGAATCAATTTGTTAGATCATAATGACACCAGTCAGTATAACCTTATAATTATATATTGAATGTTGGTATGGCTGGTAAATAAAGTACACTAAGGTATTTTTTTACACGGGGGATATGTTCCACTTTTACCATGAAACCGGGTAAAAAAAACAAAATAAAATTGATCAATTCACATGCATAAACATTTTTAATTGCTTCGAATATTCACACTAAATATTGTGATTTTGTTGAAAAACTGCCGTATGATTGCTTTTTGCTTCAAAGCGTAAAATGTGATTCGAATTAGGTCGATAAGTTGTTCTGTTCTGGACTTATCGGCGATGTAAAAATAAACCTTGACAAAAAAACCTTAGACTGTACATTTAACAGTAAAAACAGTCGTTTGTCAACAAAAGCACGTTAAATAATTTAACGGAGTCACATTATCATATCTTCTTGATGGGAGCAGTTTGATTAGAAAAATTTCTTCGCATCATCTTCAACCGCAACTCAAAACATTCATTGCTATCTTGCTGATCAATATTACCCTATTTTACGGTTTAAGGCACGATGAAATAATTTTTTTTTCCTCTGTTCGGGACATAGACCACTGCGACCAGTAATTTGATCTATTGTAGAATATCCCGTATCCTTTGTTTAGTGCATGTCGATTAACCTCATCACTATTAAGAAATGATGAGGTATTTGGTGTTGTTACAGATGTTATTGTTTGTTTTTTTCGCACTGAATCAAATTTTATTGAAAGTTTCCGCTATTTAAACCCTTTGAGGAGTGAGATCACTCTTCAAAGGCGCGCCCCTTTATCAGTCAAACTCCTATTCATTGCAAAGAAAACAAACTATGACTCCTATATTGACCATGCATCTGAACCCTAGTCATAACCAATTCAAACTAGGCTTTGTGCACACATTACGTAACGCTTAAAGGGGGGGGGATGGGGGTAGAGCAACCGTTACTTATTGTGACATATGGGGGAGGGGGGTTTTAAAATCGTTACGTAACAAAATAACCAATTTGAAAAAAAAATCAAAAGTGAATAACTAATTTGCATTATTAAAATTTCCTGTGTGCCAAGCAAAGTAGTAACAACAATCAATATGCAACTAGCGATTTGAAATTGATTCACTGTTGTAGAACCCCTTGGTTCGAGTTATACCTTGAAGCCAGCACCTTGCTATACATATTTGCGCCATTGTTTTGATTTGCTGTGTTATTTTGACAGAATAATTGAGAGTGTGTTCGAGTGAGTTCTTAATTAGGGGCGTATTATTAAGCTTGGGACCAATGTGCTAGTTCTGACTGAGCCAAGAAAAAAAATCGTTTTTGTATGGGACCTATTGGTCTTAGAGTTAGTCTATGGTAGTAAGTAGCAAGTAGAAAAGGCTTAATTTATACTAGTTAAGAAGTATGTTAAAAAATTCTGGGAAAACCCCACTTTCAATACGTCAAATGAAAGCTTTAAATCCATATTTTGAAGGAAAAATATCGGAACTGCACCAATTATCGCCATAGTTTTATATTCTGGTTCCTTTGATGTCCAATCGCTTAGGTTTCTTATGGGAGTGGTCATAACAGAAACAAATTTATGAATCCTAGAGGGTTTGAGCTGTTTAGTGGAATACCTGTAACTAGAAATTAGAAGAAAAATTAGTATTTTTCATTTAATTCCAACTACTTTTGCATATCTAAGTCGAGTTATTAGTACGAGACACTGAAGAAGTCTGCAAGTTGTAGACGAAATACGCGTATCTGTCAAGATAAGCAAAGGTAGTTGGAATTATATGGAAAATACTAATTTTTCTTCTAATTTCTAGTAACACATTTATGGCCAAGTAGTGCAAGAAATTTGAAAGTTTAAGAAAAATGGATAAAGTCTATCTTTTGATTTCCCACCAAATGCTAAAATTTCGATGAATGGAGACGTACTATTTAAATGTGATCTACTCAATGAAAGGTATCTCATGACGATTTGTATCACCAATTGGTGAGAAATATATTCTTGATATTGTTCTTTCCTTGTATTCTCCCATACGCGGGGTAACGATCTGTGATGATGTTGTTTTTGAGAAGCAAATAATTTCTCATCACCATGAGGCTCTAGGAGTAGACAGCATTTTTTTGCTAGAACAAAGTTGTGAAGAGAAAGTATTGATAGTTCCGTTAGCTCACGGCAGGCTGTGAAAATTGAATAGAAGTAGTTTGAAATTGAGCGGAGGGCATTGTGAGGTAGTATTCTGAAACAGGAAACACAAACTTTTGCCAAGCATCCCCATGCGGGGTAGGTCAAGGCATGATCGAATGTACCACCTTGACTGGCAAAAGTCTGTGCACTTGATCGTGCGCATATACTACCGATAGCTTTTTTTTTTAATAGTTCTAACAAACTGTCTACTTGTACTTCCAAATCCTCAACATGGGAGAGAAACTATCTCCCCTCCGAGGTCTATAAGTCATAGACGACGAGTGGATGTTAGGTAAAGCAGAAGTATGCCAAAAATAAACCCAAAAAGGAGCGCTCATGTGAATTAGTTGATGCCTAAGTGTGCGTGAATTAATCGCCAAAAAGGTCCATGGTTGCCAATAAGCATAAGTTTTTGATTGAAACACAAAAACACCATCCCACACACTGAAACACAAACACAACGTGGCAGAGTAACTAACCCCCTGATGTTATATGAATAAAACTTTGAACTTCTTTTGTGATACTTTAAATAATTTAAACACTTTTGAGTAAACTTGTTAAACTATTACTAGTAACAGTTTTAAGAACATCCAGTAAGCTGAATAAATGCAGTACAATGAGTGCAATGTTTTTGGTTAACTTTAATATAGTTTTAAGTTACTTAATTGAAATTAATTGACTAATTTTTGCAGTTTTTCCTAATTTCGGGTTACCCAAACGAGAATGAAACATAAAAACAACAACAATAACCGTTTTTGTGAGGACTTTATCACAATTGAAAAATGAGGGAGGGGGGGTCCGCGAGCGTTACGTAATTACCCAAGCAACACAGCTTGTATTAAACAAGTTGAAAGTACTGGTAACTGACAAAAACAGGTTATAAATTTAGGTGTATAATACTTTATTTCATACTTTAATATGACGCAAAAAGCGCAAAGGGGGAGTTTGGTCAAGTGTTACTTATTGTTACGTAGGGGTGGGAGGAGTCCAAAATCCCGTTTTTTGCGTTACGTAATTTGTGCACAAAGCCCTATAGAACATCAAATAGACAATGAGAATTCACATAAATGAAAACTAACCATGTTTTACTTATTCTAAGCTCACCCTCGCACAATTGCAAAACGAGTATTGCCACTTTTTATAAGACATACAATGTAATAAGGGCTAAGATATGTTCCTTTGACTACAGAAACAAATATGTTCCCTAGTTTGAATTAATTCGGACTAGGGTTCGGTGGTAGATCTGATACCCCGAAACGCACCACGAAAAGGTGATCTACCAGCGTTACGGGTCATGAAACAATTACACAGGATAGTTAGCATTTTACCAAAGGAATAAAAGGAACTGTTGTTTGCTGATAGAGCTTAAGAAGAAAAACACGTACGTCCCCAACCTCTCTGAGAAAGAGAAATTCAAAATTCAAAAGAGAAATTCAAAATTAATGATACTACATCGTTAGCCATTGTACAGGGTGTCTCACAATAGGTGTCACTTAAACAAAATGGGATTACAGGGATTACAAAAAAGCAATCAAATCATAGCATTTATTTTGATGGCTTAATAACTTTGCAGAAACGCTTCGTAAGCCCATTGCAGCTGGACACACACGATTTTCTGAGGAATTTGGTTCCATATATCAACCAAATGTTTTTTGAATCGATCTAAAGTAAGCCCTTTCGTAGGGGTTATATGTTGAAGCATATAACCCCAAACAAAGTTGTCAACTGGGATGCAGGTCATTCTTCGTTTGTGATGAAATTGGGCAAATTTTCCTCGCACCACGGAGCTGAGTCCTGTTGGAAACAAAATGGTATATTCCCATACAGCGTAGAAGCACAAGGAAGCAGATGGTACTTCAAAACCTGCTCGATGTAATATTCAGTGTTGATTTTTACGTTAGGTTCTATGAAAAGAAGCGGATGTTTTCCTTTTCGTAAACCGGCACCATGACTTAAGATACATTTTAAGAGCGTTCGGCAACTAGTTTATCTCTTGGAATATTAGCAAGACTATTGCCATACACACGATAATTTTGTTGATTATAACTGTCCTGAAGGAGGAAAAGCTTTTCATCCGAAACTAAAATCTCGCCGTCACCGTGCAGAACCAAAAGATTTCTGCTTCTTTGGCCCCCGTCGCTCCGTCCATCCATGAACCCGTTGCTTCTTGTGCGTCATGCATTCCAGATCATATCTGAGGAGCCTGTTCATTGAAGCAGGGGACATTTGAAATTGTTAGCTCAATTCACGGCCAGATCCATCTCACACATTTCCAGTTTTCTTGAACCGTTTCAAAGAACGAAAAACAAATCGCTTACTCACTCCGAACTGCTCAAGGCTATTCAATATCTGATACGGTCTAAGTTTTTGCAAATGTAATTTTAAAACCTGCTCCCGTATAATTACCATGGTGGCTGCAGAATTGCTTTATCTTCATTTATCTTCAGCAATAAGCTGTCAAAAGAATACACTCAAAACGTGTGTAATCAATTCCGCTGATAAAATTACGCAGCTGGAATAAACCAAGACTGAAAAAAGGTGACACCTATTGTGAGACACACTGTAATTTGATCCAGTTTTGCAATAAATCACATAATTATCCTTGTTTGAGAATCTCCACTGGTTATTCCAAAAATATCCGTAGTTCCGGATTGCAAGGTGGGAGTACTGTGGTAAGTACTTATCCAGGGGTTTTTTTTTTTTGTTGGGGCGTAGAATCACAGCGTCCACTGAGTTGAACTTTTGTGATATACCCCTGTTTACTATACTAATTCGCATCTTAAAGCTAGATCACCATTTGCCAAGTGACCAGACGCGTCTCCCAGTCAGGCAAAATTGAGTTTATAAAACCCACCACCTTCCCAGGAATTGCAGTCCAAATTTCTTTAGGTTGCATATAGCCACTGTACAGAAATTTAAGTCTGCTCTTGTACACAGCATCACAACTGCAAAGCAGATGTTCCGAGGTTTCAGGTTCTATGTTACAGAAACGACAGATATCATTCTGAACCTGGCCAATGTTTTTCAAATGATATCTACTCGGGCAATGTCCGGTTACTAGGCCAGTATAGGTACAAAGAACTCTCTTATTGAGCTCCAGAAGCTTTTTACTAAGTGCAACATTTGGAATTATAAACCTTTTCGCTTGAGAACACTTTGTGGTGACCAACCAATTGGTCATCACCCTTTGCTCTTCCCAAGATTTTAATTCCATTTTTATGGCACAGTATGATATACCGCAGAATGGTTCTGGGCCAATAAATTGTGCATTTGAACCTTGTTTAGCAAGCTCGTCTGCCCTTTCATTACCTTCAATGCCACAGTGTCCCGGAACCCAGAATAAATTCACCGAGTTCTCTTGGCACACCTTTCGCAATGAAAGAATGCATTCCCAGACAAGTTTGGATGTACATTTATAATTACTTAACGCTTTGAGTGCCGCTTGGCTGTCTGTAAAAATACAAATATTTGCATATCTAAATTTTCTCTTCAGACAAAGGTAAACACATTTTATTATAGCAAAGATCTCCGCTTGGAAAACCGTTGGATAGTTTCCCATCGCCACTGAGATTTCTACCCCAGGGCCGAAGATTCCTGCTCCCGTTTTTGTTCCAATTTTTAAGCCATCTGTGAAGAATTTTATGGAGCCATGACGAACAGTGGGACCTCCGACTTCCCAATCTATACGTGACGTTTCACATATGTTGTAAGGAATGTCATGGTTTTCCACAGGTTTCATCGAGTCTCCATTCATGTACATCACTGGCCCATTTTGAAAGCTTTGTGAAATGCTCAGGTGACCGACTAAATCACCAGACATGAAAGTTTTCAACCGTTTAAGTCTAAGCATACTCTTTTCCGCTTCTAGTTGCACGTATTCGTGCAAAGGCAGCAGATTTAGAATTGCATTCAACGCATTTGATGGAGTGCTGCGCATCGCTCCCGTTATAGCAATGGTTACTAGCCGTTGAAGTTTTGCAAGCTTTTTCTGTGCAGTAGCCTCTTTTGTTTTTGGCCACCACACAAGAGAAGCATACGATATCTTAGGACGTATTATGGATGTATAAATCCACATTATCATTTTTGGTCTTAGACCCCATTTTCTGCCAAATGTTTTTGAGCAAATCCAGAAAGCACTGGTTGCCTTACCGATCACACACTCAAGGTGAGCATTCCAGTTCAGTTTGGCATCCAGTATCACTCCTAAGTATTTAACCTGTTCACTAAGATGGATCTTTAATCCTCCTAGCTGGAACGCTTTTAGACTAAACTTCCTTTTCCTAGTGAAAGGTACAATTACTACTTTTGCTGGATTAATGCTAAGGCCCTCCTTGATACACCAAGACTGGGTAAATTTTAGGGCCCATTGCATTCTTTCTGAAATGATGTTGTCAAATTTTCCCCTCACTATAATGACTATATCGTCTGCAAAACCTACAACCTCGAAACCTTGTTCCTCTAAGCTTCTTAGAAGATCGTCTACAACTAAGGAAAACATTAGTGGTGAGAGGACTCCTCCTTGGGGACAACCTTTCGTTGCCCGTACTGTAATAGACGAACTTCCCAGCTCTGAAGTGATTTCTCTTTTTGCGAGCATGGTATGAACCCAGTTAATTATGTTCATGTCAAAGTTCCTTTTCTTCATGGCACGAGCCATAGATGAATAGGAAGCGTTGTCGAAAGCTCCTTCAATATCTAAGAAAGAACAAAGTGCTATTTCTTTTACCGATAGAGCTTTTTCTACTTTTGAAACCACACTATGCAGTGCCGTAACTGTTGACTTACCAGACTGGTAAGCAAACTGGAACTCAGATAGTGGATGCTTGTTCATGTAATTTGAATTGATATAATCATTCAAAACTTTTTCCATAGTCTTTAATAGGACTGATGAAAGACTAATGGGTCTGTATGATTAAGGATGCGCCTTGTCTCGCTTTCCTACTTTAGGTATAAAGATAACTTTTACTTGTGTCCATGAAGTTGGAATATGGTTGAGTCTTAAACTTGCCTTAAAAATCTCAATTAATGGCGAGATCAACACTGCTTCGCCATTTTGAAGTAATGCTGGAAATATCCCGTCCGTTCCTGCAGATTTGTAAGGCTGAAAAGATCTCAACGCATTTTCTACCCTGGCTTTCTAAAATATTTTGTCAGCCAAGTCATTTGCAGCAATTTTTGCTCCAACAGACTTTTGAGATGTTCTTGTAGAATTTTTATCACCTTCAAGTGATCCATCTCTGATTGGATCTACACACAACCAGGAAAATGTGTTTCCATAATCAGCTTTAACGTTTCACTAGGAGTTTTTGTAAAAACTCCATCCTCATTTTTCAGATTCCCAAGTTCAATCGTATGATCCTTTGCAAGAGCCCTCTGAAGTCTTGCGACTTCTGGACTATTGCTTATGTTTTCACACGTTAGAACCCAGGATCTTCGTTTAGATTTTCTAATTTCTTTATTGTACTCAGTAAGGGGATTCCTATAGGGAGTCCAATCTGAGGTTCTTTTCGCTTTATTAAACAACCTACGAGATGTTTTACGCAGACGTTCCAACTTAGAGTTCCACCACGGAACATCCCTGTTAGAGGATGATTCTTTGATAGGACAACTAATATGGAAAGAATTTAAATTCGTGTCATTTACCTTTTGGGAAAATGATTCCAATTTCTGAACTGAATCAATCTATCCACCTTCTGTAAATAACTCCGAGTTTAAATGTTGTGCATATTGATCCCAGTTTGTTTTCCTCGGATTTCGAAATGTTGTAGTTGACCGATTTCCACCACTCCATTCGAACACAATAGCTGTGTTGTTATATTCACCAATTGCCTTTGATGAGTGAATTTGATGAGTTGCGCTGTCAGTTTTTGTATCGTACCGTTCAGCAGTGACATAGGATTCATGAGCGTGCTGCAAATTCTTGTTGCACATAATTTTGAATGTGTGCGAGCGTTGAGATAAATTTATTTTTTCTGCATACGCACACATGACTAAGATGATTGGAAACAAAAACAACACAAAAATTTGATGTTATTCTTTGAATACCATTTTGGGGAAAAAAAGTGCATTTGCCTGACCTAATCATTTACCACCTAATCAGAACTGTCAAAATGTTTGCCTTCTTCCTTTTGATAACTTCACAACTCAACAGCTCACCGTGATCCACCTTACGGTGGATTGATGAGCTGCCTGATGGTTGCGGATGAACTTTTATCGTGTAGTGCGACATCGCTGTGACATTGTCAGGCAAAGTCACCAAAAAACGATAGGTGAGAAAAACAACAGCACTAATGTGTGTATGATCCGACAATGACGTTTCCTCAGAGACTTCCCACTTTGAAATACGTTCATAAGTTGCACTATTGCACAATGTCAAATCCAAGACTTCTTGTCTGATAGCATTTGAAAAGGTTGGTTCGTTTCCCTTATTGCATATGTCTATATTGTTTGAAGAGAGATATTCCAATAAGCACTCCCCTCGACTGTTGATATCCGTACTACCCCACACGGTATGATGTGCGTTGGCATCACAGCCAATTATGAATGACTTATTATTTGCTCTGCAGTACTTGACAAATGAGTCGATCTCAGGAGGAGGCATCTCAGGAGCATCACCTGGAAAATAGGCTGAAGCCACTATGACCTCAGTTTTTCCTCTGGTGGTAGGCACCTCAACCATGACCGCAACAATGTCCCGTTTGAAGAATTCTGTAATGGGATAGCAATTCAGTGTTTTATCAACCAAAACAGCTGTTCTTGGCGTACTCTAATTTTCATCATAGAACAACTTACAGTCCTGTGTTTGAATACCCAGTATTTTTCCTTTATTAGTCCATGGCTCTTGAATTAGTACCACGCCCAGCCCCTCTTTTCTAAACCTCCGACTCATGACAGCAGATGCTCCTTTTGCATGATGGAGGTTCACCTGCAGGAACTTAGTTGGTTTCATTTCTAAGGGTGGCACGCTCTTTCTTGCTTGTGCGGGGAGCGATAGACCCATCGATGTTTTTAATTGTCAGAGCAATAAGCTCGGCATTTACGTACGGAGTAAAATACCCAGTTACACCTTTTAGCCAGTTTGCTGTAATTTGATCCTTGCATTCAAGAGACAAATCACCTTGCCTGTAGCTACATTTTGTAAACTTAGATTTTACGTCATGTCTTTGCTCCTCTACTTTTTGTAGAGGAGCTTCTTGCAGAGCATCGAGCTGCACTGTTTTGAGTTTTGGATAATCGTTAATGATTATTCCACTCTTTACCATTTTTGCCGATTGACCTCGATTTAAATAAAAGCAAACTCATCCTAAATTTTCCTTTTTCTTTTTTTTTATGTTTTTCAATATTTTTAAAAAATTTGAAAATAGTTTTATATTTGCGGTTATTAGTTTCGATTTCACTTCGGTTTCAGTGAAACTAGCATCACTGGTATTATATTACTTTCACGCAACAATATTTATGCGCTAGCTTTTAAGCAAGTTTGAAAGCTTCCCATTTAAGTTCGAAAGCTCCTCATGCAAGTTCGCAAGCCAAACTTGCATCCAAGTTTGCAATGAGGTCTTATTCAAAGTTGAATAAAAGTTTATTCAAGCTTTTAATGCCTTCTCTTACTTGCCGCGTTTTATTTTCTTTTCCCCTTTTATATACGGCACACAGTTAATAAAGGATAAATACCTTTTTACACTGGATTTTACCTGATACACTTAACTTTTGTCACCGGTATTGCTTCAACTATAAGTTTTTCACTCACTTTCGATTTACTGATTCGTTATGCACTTGAAAAAGCAAAAATATACATGAGCACCAAGACAAAGGTAGTGTAAACAAATCCAGTGATGCCAATCGATCCAGGGATGGTGGACAAATTATTTTTAGATGCGAAACATGGCATGAGTCGTATCAAGCTTCATGATATTAGCAAGACTAGGTCATCAGAAGACATTTTGAGGATTTCTTACCATACTGACCTCTAATTTTTCCATAGAGTCCGAGGCATTCAAATATGTGTCAAAGTGAATACCATGAAATACCATGAAAGCAGCAAGCGACCGCAATGAAAATTTGTTTTGTTAACGATCTGAACATGGCCACTTTCCTGAAGGATCTCAGATCCCATAGGGCCTCCCTAAGTGGCCAGCCTAAGATTTTGGAAAAGATTCGCATATGACCACTTTACGGGAGGAACTCGGATCTCGTTAGGCCTCCCCAATTGGACAGTATGGTCAGACATCCTAAGAGTGTCCTCTGAAGATCCTCTATGCTTTTTTGAAGCTA
>JASCZW010010565.1:0-36093 GCA_034211315.2 Aedes japonicus | reverse complement strand
ATTGCTCTTCTATCAGATGCTTCAAAGATTACAGCGATAGCAGCACACCTGCCTCCCAGCGCTGTATCTGCATGAAACACGTTCGGAGATCCTGGGACCCAGGCCGAACTGTCTGCTGTAGAGCAGCATTCATCAGCACAGGAGGGACATTCAGCCATATCAGCAAGGTAGACACTCACACGAAGGCAGAAGAGTACCCGTTAGCGAACTAACATCTCCGTGTCATTCCATCTAGGCACACGAGGAGCCATAGATGCACTTGTTTGCTGGGGTTTCATTTATTAGGTGTCATGAGATTTCGGCAGCAGTATTTACAGAGGATTTCCAGCAGACAGCCATGACAAGTGTCGAGGCTGTTTGAGTCACCATTGGCCTGGTTTACCACTGATTGATCAGAAATAGGTTGAAGTCTGCGGCAGTTCTGGCACATTTGATGGGGGAACTATTCTGCATCGGGAAAAGGTATAACACGCGTTTGCTTAAAGGCAACCGATCTATCCAGCTAGTCCTGTCATGAGGCCCGAGATGTGTTAGTTCATGGGCATGTTAACGCAGCCTGTCGAGAATTCCCATATTCCTTTCTTGTTTGGGGTACCTGAAGTAATACTGACACAAACGGACCCAGCCTTACGTCAAAAATGTTCCAGGAATCCACTACAAATTATCATATCACAGCATTGCGTCCCACAGTGCGAACGATACGGAACGCAAATCAATGTGCCACACAAATTGCCATGCGTTACACTGAAGTTACAATCATTAAAGAAAATTAGCTCACAGAGCCACACGTGGTTCGCATCCGAGAATTACACCACGTACTTTCCTATCGCCTTGGAACATTTCGATCTGGCAGAGAATATCGTACCTGAAGAAGACGGAAATCTAAGTCAGGCACGCCAGATAAACTTCAAGAGATCCGGATCTGAAGATGGTCTTTTGAAACATTCCACGCATTATAATTCAAGATCTGGGCACTGTCCAAAGCCTACCCGCAGGGTTGATCGGGTCCCGAAAAGAATACGGTACTTCAGAGACAGCAGTATGTCAGTTGGCTGCCCTGGCACCTTTGTAGTCACAAGATTAAGGGAGCAGTCATTACGATCTGGATATTTCCTGATGGAAGACTTGGCATTTTCACGTTTTCCTAAAGAAACTTGCCAGTCTTGCCCCCGTAAAAAATCAGCCATGTAAACTGACCCGCGACAAGGATTAGCGCTAGTCCGATCCTCAATAAACGTACTAGTGTGTCATATATTCAGTTACGAGTTTCCAGTGCTAACTACATGTTTGTTCATACCGTTTAGGTTAGTCCACGGTTAATAACATATATTCTGTGTTTCTGTCTCATTTCCCTGAACTTTGTTTATTAGACTTTCTGGCCTATTTAAGACCAGAACGGTTTCATAAAGACGGTGCCGATGTTTCCGACGCTTCTGCAAGTGCACTGTCTGAAAATACATGTTGGTATAGTCCCCGACAGGCCGTATTCCGGTTCTTCCCGAGCCGATTTATTCAGTACAACAAAAACTGAAACCGACAGCTACAGTTGATTTATTGCTATTACACACGCAGTAATCACAAGTCTGACAGCGTGACTATGATGCCGATCGAAGATAAGACTGGGTGAAGAAGATTTGCGTTGAGCGTCCTGGAAGGAATCGACATCAACAAATACTAAGATAGTGCAATTTGTCTTATACAACTTCCATTTACGAAAAACGAAAACCGCACATCTGGCATAATACCTAAGTAGTCTGTCGTACAGAATCAGACAGAGCGATATCAACACGTTAGTCCGTACCACAACAGTTTCCAATGCCAGGCCAGTTGCCTCAAAACGGAAATTCCACCTAACATAACGTAACACAACTACTATATCATTCCGTCTTGTTGATCACCGCTTCAAGCAAATTACTGTGTTTCCAAAAAGAGCATTAGTAGTAGTCCATACACTTACTTTCAACTGAGTCAACTTCACCCATCCGAGCAGCACACTCTTCTTATATTTTCAAATTGCCCTGTTGGATCCATCATGAAGTCAAGTACGACTTCAAAGATTACCAAAGAATAGTATCGTTGCCTAGAGGTAGAATAAACACACAAATTAATGATAACCACTCTCCCTCACTACGTTCAACACGGCACTTCAAACCCTCGAATTTGTCCATTCATCTGTACCACTAAATTCCACTTTCAAGTACATCACAATGTTTACTTCGGTTTGACGCTCTGAAGTGAGTGCGAGTCATGTTGAGAGTATGTAGAGAGGAGTTCGATTTATTAGAGTTGATTATGCTGTTTAACATACTTGTAGTTTGGGAGACTGCGCCAGCATTGTTGTAATGATAGGAAGAGAGAATGTATGTTGTTTACGCATGTGCAGAAGTAACAAGGTCAGAAACGACAGATATATCTCATATATCTAATACGCATTGCTATTAATATTGCCACTTGACAGCAGAGGCCTTGTTCAAGAAATGGAGCCTTTAGATGTTTATTTCCACAGTGAAGAATCGTTTGAAAAAACAAAACAGCGTCTCTTCCCTTCTGCCTTTCATTCGTTGTCTTCGATTATCGGCCAATCAGAGTATAGAAATAGGTTGTTACAGTAAATAGGGCTGCGCATAGCTTACGACGAATAATAACGGAATAACACACGCCAGCAGCTCATGAACATCACGATTTAACGGATGATAACGGACGAATGGATTATTGTCGAGAGTAGATTGCCGCTTCAACGACAAAGAATACGGTGCGACGTTTTCTCGGTGTACACTACGATCAGTTGGGCAAGATGAGGATTGTTCAACCTGAAGAGCTAATTTATTGTCATTAAGGCAAACCAACATCTGAGTACACCGTATATCATGGTACCATAAAGACTAGAAACATAAATTAGATTTCGGTTGACCAGAGTCGAAGATAACTAATATACAGCCTTCGATATCATACAGAGCACCGAAATACGCCTGTTTACTACCAACAGGAAACCAAGTCACGAAGAAACGCTGAAGCTGAATTGCCTGCCGTTCGTCTGGCAGCATCGCGAGCGGAAAGAGTTATCGGTTCAAAGCCTGGGACATCATGATATCGACTGACAGCTCAGAAGAGTGAATTCCTGTCACCACTGTTGAAACGAACGTTTATGGCCACTATGAAGGTATGTCATTTCAATATCTCCGAATGCAAATATCGGATGATTGTGTCTACGAGCATTGAAGGATATCCACGCATCCTTCATCTACGCACCGATGAGCTGGCGAGATCGACATATTCAGATCAAAAGCTGATCAAAGTTGAAATGACGCAGGAACATCATCCATGCAGCAGACATGCCAGACGAGCGTGACATCCTTCACGCTTCTGATTGCCTGCTTCCGGGACACTACTGACGTAGAGAACTTCAGATTACGGATCAACGGAGTTGCGTCAGATGAACACAACGGCGAATCTAATACTTCTTTGTGAGGAGCGGCAGCCGCTGCAAAACCGTGCAACTACAAAGACGAGGAGACAGGTTCGAAGACACCGTCAAGGGACACGATACGAAAGCTCCAGTGTCTCTAGCTCAGTGAAATTCCTGGGTCACCAGGTGACATTTATTGTTTCAATAATGGCGTAACGAGGAGGAATATCGAAAACCTAACGATCGAGTAGCGCTATATTGCAGTAACGGAATCCCATGGTTCATCGATACACTCCGCTGCAGAATCGAACGATAAAGAAATATGGTGGCGATTGAGTTTTCCGGCGTGCCACTACGACTGCTACAAAGACAGAGATGAAACACCTGAAGGAAGCATCCGAGATCACGACAGCATTTCGTATTATGCGTTTCGAGAGATTTCGCGTACATTAGGATCTAGTGCGTTAATGTGTTTTATAAGAGCGTTTTGTTTCACAAAAAGGTCTTCATCAGGTATTTGATATCTTCAGAAACGAAATGAAACGCGGCGAATTTGTTTTGTCAACATTGTAGGATTGGCGGTGCTGTGAACTGAAGAACTGCCTGGGGAAAATATAGCGCCTATGATACTAGGATAAATGACTGTTTAACACATCATGATTGGGTTCTCATTTGCATTTGAATTGGTTATGGTTATTCAGAGTCCGAAGACGATGCAAATGGTGTGAGATCCGGCAAGAGTAATGTTATAAATATTTTGTGTTTTGCATTACCAAGAACGAATGATCATGTTGATAGAATAAATTTTCAATAATAACAGGCCCAAAATGAAATGTAATAGCTCGTTAATCAACAAAATATAACTGCAAATATAGAAATGTTCCATATAGACACATGTGACAATAGCTCCATAAAATACCAAATGATGATACGAAAACTTTATAGTTCATTGATGTTGATACGCTAAATATATTATGTACACCTGACAGTGATCCAGTTGAAAAGTGCACCTGCTTCACTAATGTAGACATACAAGTACCAAGGTATTTTCATCATCCGTATGGCCAATTAAATCTGACGCCATGTCATTTCAGCAAACCACTGTCAGACTATACACATATATTTAGCATTGCATCTTTATTAATTAACATATCCGCTCCATTGCTCAATTTATTTATTCTATGGAGCTTTTCATATATCTATGAAATATTTCTATATACTCTATGGCTATATTTTGCTGAATTTAACGAGCAAATTAGAGCATTTTCAATTTGCTAATGAAAATTTGTCCAATCTTAGTGATGTATATAATTTTTCGTTATTTTAAATGGTGCCTATATTAATTACACTCCTTCTCAAGAATGTTATGTTTTGAGTAGTTCCTGATGATGAGATACCCTAAATGTATAAATATATAGTAGATAATTTATTATCTGAGGAGATAACGATGAATTAAAAATAGTTGTCATTGTTATTCTTGAGTCAAATGGTTCTGAATATATTTAATTTTGTGCCTTTTCTTTAAAAGTATCAAAGAGTCCATATAGTACTGGTTTAACTCCCAAACCAAAT
Organism: Aedes japonicus; assembly: GCA_034211315.2. Taxonomy (NCBI): domain Eukaryota; kingdom Metazoa; phylum Arthropoda; class Insecta; order Diptera; family Culicidae; genus Aedes; species Aedes japonicus. Next base: position 31,115 of record JASCZW010010565.1, on the reverse strand, counting down.
TTCGTAAATCGCTCCTGCGTAATGCAACGATCTGTAATGCCGTATGGCACGATAGCTGGCTCTGTCTCCTTAGCGTAGCTGCTGTCATCATTTGCCGCTCATTCAGACGGGTCTAATAAAGACCTTCAGTGATATGGTGAAAGGGACAGTCATTGTTAATTACACGATCCAAAATTAGCCCATCGCAAGATTGTTGTGATTCACGCCAGCAGACGAGGTACCCGGAGAACGGTTGTTCCGGTTTATTTATCAAACCATCTTCGAGACTTCTCCGCGATTCCAGATCTGAAGTGTTCGCGTTTACTACAGTCGCCTTTGCCAGTTGAGTTTGCCATTTAAAGGATCAAGGCTCTAGGCGATATAAAGTAAGTGACGTCTCTCCTAATTTGGTGAGTCACCTCTTTGAGCGATACGAGGACGGAGTAGTCTCTTTTCGCCAGCTTGTCAACTGAAAGAGTTACGCGCCAGATTCCGAGGTGTTATGTCACATCCTTCAGCGTTTCCAACAGTTTTGAAGGATAGTCAATAGAGATTACTTATTTCCGCAACGTAGGGTAACACACAATCAGAGTAACCGTAGCAATCATGCGTTCCACTAATTTCAACATTAACTAATTCCGGGATATCTATATTCATGAATGTCGGCGCATACGCGATCTCGTAGATGTCTCCATCTGGCCAAAAACCAGCTACCAAGCCGATTCGAATTCCACTTTGCACAGTAAATTTAATTGTTTCACTCCACTGCATTGATTACCGCATGAAATTCAGAACAACTTCATGTCGATATCGCTCATTAATTTAATAATTAATCCCTCGTCTCTCGTCATTTGTTCACATACGAGTTAGTGATGATCTTGTTCACTGATCTGGTACTGTAGTTCTGAGGCACAGCAAGTCATGGCAACAGATTTATCGACGTCATCGAGCCTTGAGATAAGCCATAAGTATCGAATTTGGCTAATCTTGTCTGTTCACTCTCCAACAGTAGGCATCTCAAGAACGTAATCTCGATTTGTCATGGACTGATTTGCGATAACAAATATATCTGATAACAATAGCTATTTTTCCGCACCTCTTTATCGATAACGACTGAAGAACCGAGAGTTGGCGACTGCCGAATATACTGAACTCATAGATCGCATTTGCACAAAAATGATTCAATTTCCGGAGCATTGAAATAGCTGCAAGGCTGAATATTCTCGCGGCAATTGCTTCCTGGCACAGAGAATTATTTATCACTACGCGTTTATGACCCGATGCAGTAAATAGGTCCGGATGCAGATGAAAAATCGTCAACTTATATCACTTATTACCATTTATGATAGAAACGAGCTGTGAATCACAAATTGCATTTGCCTCATGAATAAAAACATGAAACGAACTTCCTCCAGAATTACATCATTATCTAAGGTACATAATTGAAACATAGATGCAGTCATGAACTTAGAGTCTTGTTTTATTCTCCATCTGAAGCCAGTGTAATCAGCTCTGCTGTCAAGAGTCTTTCAATAATAACTATATGTATATAATATACTAGTTGAATACACGGTAGGTTTATTTTTGCATACATTTAAAGTCGATAAAGTAGATATGCCAAATTTCCATGAATAAGTTTTGAAGTATCAGGAATGGAAGCTCATTTGGTCTGGATCTGATTTATTCATGATTTTTCACAGGCGGAGTTCCACGATATCATGAATAGCCAGCCTATGGTGCATACTACAATACGGTACCATACACTTCTAATGACCTGTCAGTGATTTAGGAGAGGATTGAAACCTGAGAAAAACACGGGTTCCTCCAGTTTGTTAACAAGTTACTTGAGGCCGCTGTACTTTATACCACAATTTCAAGTAACAATTTTAATATTGATAATTTACTCCATCTATATCACGGTGATCAGATAGACGTGTCTTTTATTGAATATACAGATGACCAATTATATAAATGATACTTACATGGGCTAATAATTAATATTTTAGATTAGATTTAAATTGAGATCATCGGGACAGTTCGGTATTCCACCAATTTTTGAATTGCCCACCTCTTCATTGATCCGCGAATTGATTTGGGCTGGGGAGGGGCGAGGGCATCTGCCTACCTTGAACATTTGACACCAAAAATACAACGCTAAAATATTACAACATTAAATATTATATTGTATAAGACATGTTACATTTTCTGATAGGCACTCAGATTTCAGTCAGCCAGATTGTCTTACAGGAATATTTCTAGAAATATCTCGAATATTTTATGATATTTTAAATACGGTAAATTCAGCGTTTATGAAAGATGCAATGGCCCTGGGCAATTTTTAATTTATAATGTTTTAACATCAAATTATAGTTATTTTTTCATTTTTAAATAAAATAATAAGTATTAGTTTGATAGGTTTTGCAGCAGGTCTAATTGAAATCATATGCTGCAAAATTCTCTAGTATAGAGACATTCCTAGATATTGAACGTTTTATAATATTTTGTTTTAGAGCATTAACGTTTGTACCTAAAATATCATTGTTTTATTCAAATTACTCTCAATATGTAATGTCTGCAGAATAGGCCCCGTATAAAATGGAATGTTAGCATTCCAGCACCGCAACATTTTTAGTTGTTTTCATTATCGCGAGGCGTTACATTTTGGAAAATACCATTTCGAGATACTGAGTTTAATGTTTCGTCTGTTATAGCCGCAGGCCAACGCCAACTGAATTTGCGTCGACGCGCAGCGAGGATGAATGCGCATGAACGTGACTTTTCGTTAACTTTCAGCAGTAGTTTATCGTTGTTGTTGTTCTTTGCAATTGCACACATGGAGAGACTGATGATAAGTTTTAGTTTCAGAACATTCCACAGATTACTTTCAATTTTACTTATTTTACGATATGATACCCAGCAATGTTGTAGATAATTTAAAACACACAATATCTACTAAATGTCATAGTTATGGAGATAAACAACCTTGGTCGCTCAAATTCATATTTTTTAAATATTTCAAAAACTATGTTCCATACAAGAATGTATATCGCATCTAGCGGGGATACAGTTAGATCCATCGAAAAGATTCATTGCATGTGCCAAATTGCATGGAAACCTTTCTCAAAATAAGGTCCCAAGAATCTGTTCTCATCGTCTTGTATTATTTCTTCAGCGGAGCACACGATAATTCAAAACGATCTTATGCCTTCAAAACAATTTCTGGATGATGCACTCGAAAACTACTATTCGACTGTTTATAGCTCCATTATATATTACTTCAGATGAATTAAAATAATCAAAATATCTCATTATTATACATGAAAATGCGACAGTCACATGAAATGTGGATCTTTCAAAGTTATTAAAATGCAAATTTATATCTTTTATCATTTCAATCATCGATTTAATGGCACAGTTAATGTATTTTTGTGGATTTAACAGGTTTCAGATCGAAATCCGTGACTAGAGCGTTGGGGGCCATCGAATTTTTCAACGCATTTATCGGCCGCCACGGCTGAAAAAATGACAAAATCTCTGTTTACTGGCTACGTGATACACTTATAATCGTGTACTCCGATTGGTTTGAGTTAAAACTTCTGAATTTTGCTCAAAAATGAGTTTTCTTCAGAAATGTATATCTCAAATTACAATACATTTCAAAGTACCCATTTTATATAACGAGTTAATGATATTATGCAAAAAATAAGTCATATTCGAGCACTGACAGAATGGAACTCCAAAAATCGAGCGATATGAATTTAATATACTACTAGCATTCTGCTATTTCCTTCTCTTTAGTATCTTCCTGATTATTTTACATTTTGCAGCAGAACTGCGGTTTGCAGGGAATGATGTTATTTGTTGATTTTACATCAAACTGCCTGAAACAGCCCAACATTACATCATTTCAACGATATTCGATCAACGTTCGTGTTGTCGATTCACGGCATCTCAGGCAGTTTGACTGGTAGTGCACACCTTCATTTTGCCTTGACAAAACCAAGTGTTTCGACAGCTCATTAGTCGTGATTTTTTATGTCATTATTCAAAATTTTATACCTGAAATCGACCGTCTTACTAATGGGTTATCGAATGTTCTCTGGAGAAACGGTATTATGACGATTAGCGGTAACAAATGTCATTAACGGCTCAATTTTTCATATCATGATTTTCTGGTAGAAATAAACTATTTCACACTTGGTCATCGGTGGATTTAAAATATCCTCCGGAGAAACCTGTATTAGGATCACTGCATATCAAAACTATCACTGTAGATACTACAGATTTTTCCATGTGTCATTACTTGCTATCATTAAATGTTTGGCCACGCCGTCCCTAATTAATTTACGTGATATTGACGATGAATTACACAAGTTATTGACTAACCGAGTTCTCGTATCATTTCCGAGTGTCCACCGGAGTATCAGCCCATGGGAAAAATTGAATTTTGATTTCAATGCTCTACGGCCATCTTCGTGATTTCATGCTATTATTCTACATCACGAAATGGATCTACCCGATTTTGATCTTCGGAATAGTCCTCAAAATCCTTAGAATATCCCCGTAAATTTGTAGTCCCATAATTTACGGGGGATATTCCAGAGTTTTACAGGGATATTCCGAAGATCAAAAAGATCAGAGTGCTTTGTGGATCCATTTCAGTGATAATAGAATAATAAGCATGAAAATCACGAAGATTGAGCCGTCAAACTAATGACATTGAAATCAAAATTCAATTTTCCCATAGAACGAGTTTCTCCGGTGGACACTCAGGTGGCCACTGAAGACTCGGTTAGTCAATAACTTATTATCGAGTTTAAATGATCTGTACCATTAAGAATCACGAAGATTGAGCTATCAAACGCTAGGTTTTGGTGTTAATTCTAGGGACAATTCGGTGGCCCTAGAGGACTAGGGTGGTTAGTGACCCATTTTAGTGATAACAAGTAATGACCATGGAAAATCACGAAGCCGTCGTAGTGATAGTTTTGATATGCAATTTGATTTGTTCTCTAATACGGGTTTCTCCGGAGGATATTTTTAGGCCACCGATGACCAGGGTGGTAAATGGTTTATTTTCTACCAAACAAAATCATGACCATGAAAAATCACATAGATTGAGCCGTTGAAACGATGATTTTGGTACAAAAACTAAATAATCCATATTACGGGTTTCTCCAGAGGACATTCCGATGGCCATTGAAGATCAAGACGGTCAGTGATTCGATTTCGGGTATAAAAATCCACGAATAATGACATAAAAATCCACGACTAATGAGCTGTCGAACACTTGGTTTTGGTAAAACAAAATAAGCGAGTTAATCACCTTTACCAAATTAGCTTCCTTTGGGGTACGCGTGAATCGGTGCCACGAAGACGTTGATCAGTGCTCGTTGGAAATGAGTGCTGGTAGTGCCTTGAATATTTCAGAACAGTTTGATGTAAAAATCTCTAGCACATAAATAGCATCGGTGTCAATTGCAAAACCACGTACTGCTCTGATGTACATTTTCACACCCAAGAACTATCATTGAACCACGGTTCACGCTTTTTTAAAATGTAAAATAATCAAGGAAGATACTAAAAGAGAAAAATGCTTAAGTGTACTTTAGAAACAATTTTAATTGAACGTTCATCTTATCCATTTCCGATTTTTTTCGGGTTCAGTCTGTCAGTGCTCGAACTATGACTATTTTTTTGCATAACATATCATTAACTCGTTATATAAAATAGATTACTTTGAAATCTTGTTATGTTTAAGGGGGGATATACAGTTAGAATGAGAAAAAAAAACTCATTTTTGAAAACAAAAATTCAAGGGGAAGTTTTAACTCAAACCAATCGAATTTTTTTACAATTATAAGTGTATCCATGTAGTAAGCAAAAAGGTTTTTGTCATTTTTTTTCTTCAACAAAATGGCGGCCGTTAGAGTGCGTTGAAAAATTCGATGTATTTTGCTTATGCCGCCACTCCTGGTCGCAGTTTCGATCTGAAACCTGTTCATCCAAAAAAATACATTAACTACATTGCCATTAAATCGATGAATTAAAAAATAAATAAAAATATAAAATTTGCATTTTTGGCGTAACTTTTTGAAAAAATCCACATTTTTCCGCATATTTGTCACATTTTTCCATATATAATAATAAAATATTACAATTATTTTTAATTCATCTAGAAGGTAATACTATAATAAAGACTATAAGTTTCATCTTAATCGAATAATTAGTTTTCGAGTTATCACCGGCATAAACTCCAAAAATGCTGTTTTGAGAAAAACGCGTTGAAAGTTTTAATTATCGGTGTGCGCGCGAAGAAGGCGTCTTCTAAAAACGATGAAACGAAATTCTTGGAGTTCTTATTTTGAAAAAAAGGTTTCAGGAGCGTATTCTACGAGAAATTTACTAACTTTTTATGCAATAAAAAAAAAATCTTTTTTCGGTCGTTCTAACTGTATATCCCCGCTTAAGGATGCAATACATGTACTTGTAGAACATAGTGTCCATTGAAAAGCAATAGTTTTTGAAATATTTAAAAAAATATGAATTTTGAGAGCATTAAGGTTGTTTATCTCCATAACTATGACATTTGGAGATTGAGATATTGTGTGTTTTAAAGTTATCTACAACATTGCTGAAGACATCATATCGTAAAATAAAGTAAAATTGAAAGTAATCTGTGGAGGTGTTCTGAACTAAAACTTATCATCAGTCTCTCCGTATTTTTAATTGCAAAATTTCTTCTGGCACCACAATAACGATAAAACTACTACTTGAAGAGTTAACGAAAAAAGTCCACGTTCATGCGCATTCGTATCACTGCGCGTCGGTTGCTAAATTCAGATTTAGCAAAGTTACAGCGTTTTGAAGCGCGCAATTTCACGGCCTCATAAACTGAACTTGAAACATTAAACTCAATTATCTCGAAATGGTGTTTTCCAAAAATGTCTTTGCCGTGATCGCGATGGTAGAAAAACAACTTGACAGATCTTCTAAAAATGTTGCAGTTGCTCATCACAGATGCTGCTGGTACTTGAACGATTCCATTTTTATGCAAATTTTGTTTCTGCGGACAAGAATTTTATATTGAAGTGTTTGAGCTAAAACATTGATGTTTTAGGTACAAGCGTTCCCTTAATGCTCTAAAACAAAATATTTATAAAAAACGTTCAATATCTAGGAATGTCTCTATACTAGAAATTTTTGCAGCTTATATGATTTCAGTAGACCTGCTGCAAAAACCTCTATCAAAAACTAATACTTGTTATTTTATTTAAAAATGTATAAAAAATAGCTTATAATTTTGATGTTATAACATTGATGCGACATAGGTTTTAAAAGGTGCCCAGGATAAAATTGCATCTTTCATAAACAGCTGAATTTTTACCGTGTTTGCAAATATCATAAAATGTTCAGGGATGTTTCCTTAAAGTATTCCTGTGAAAAGGTTTGTGAAGGTCTGAGGAACATTTAATCTGAGTTACTGTCGAAAGAGTAACATGTCGCCTTTAATATAATATTTAATATTGTAATATTGCAAGCGTTTCTGGTGACTGGTTGTCTCGGAAATGATTTTCTAAGGAATGTTAAGGAACTTAGTCGCTATAGGATGAATTAACCAGTTTTAGCCCTCCTTACCCTTTTTTGCAATTGGCACTACCTATTTAAATTACGCAGATCAATAGAGGAACGGGCCAATTCATAAAAAAATTGAGTAGTGCCGAAACTGGCTCAATGATCTCAATTTAAATCTAATCTAAAAAATATTAATTATTTTTATAGCCCATGTAAATCCGTTGCTATAGTTGGTCATCTGTGTATTCCAATAAAGACACGTCCTATCGGAGAACACCGTCTATAGATGGGTAAATTATCAATATTAAAATTGTTGCGAAATTGATGGTATAAAAAGTCACAGCAGCCTCAAAACAGCTTGTTGAACAAACTGGAGGAACCCGTGTTTTTCTCAAGTTTCAATAATTTATTCTTTTGAACGAGAAAAACAGGTCATTATTTCATGAAGATGTTATGTTTTCGTATTATGAATATGCACCATGAACAATATTCATGATATCATTACCAATTTTTCCGCCGCAATGAAATCATGAATAAATCGGATCAAACCCGTGAGCTGCATTCCTGATACTAAAAACTTTATTCATGAATTTGGCATATCTACTTTATCGACTTTAAATGTATACAAAAAAAATAAACCTACCGTTAGTATTCAAACCTAGTGTGGATGTGAAGAGCTGTAATAGTACTTGGAGGATTTGTTTACTACGCTATAGTTATTATTGAAAAGACTCTTGACTTATGAAGCTGATTACACAACTTCAGATTGGAGGCAAAACAAGACTTCCTAAGTTCATGACTTGCATCTGTCGTTTCAATTATAGAACATGAATAATAGTCATGAATTCATAAAATAAGATGAGAGTTCGTTTCATGTTTTTTTATTCATGAAACAAGAAACGGATTTGTTTCCGTGTGGAGCCTAAACTAAGCATTCTAGAAAGAGTGTTTTGTATATGGTATGCAGTATTCTTTGCTCGTTTCTGTCATAAATGGGTAATAGGAAGCAAGTCATGAGTTGACGATTTTTTCATCACATCCAGTTCACTGTTTTGCATCGAGATAAACGCGCATGAATTGTTCAAAAATAATTCTCTATTGCCAGGAAAGCAATTGCCGCGAAATATTCATACCACAGTATTTCAATACTCAGAGGAAATGAATCATTTTTTTTTATTAAAATGCGGTCTATGAGTTCAATATATTCAACAGTCGCCAACTTCTCGGTTCTTCAGTCGTTGTATAGAATAAAAAGGTGCGACTTCTTATTGTTATCAGATATATTGTTATCACAAATCAATTCCATGATAAATCGAGATTATTACGTTCTTGAAGAGATACCTACTGATTTGGAAGTGGTAGACATGATAAAAGGTGCCAAATTCGATACCATGGCTTATCTCAAAGCTGTTGGCATTCAATTCGATCATCTGACAGAATGTACCATACGACCTGCTGTGCGTAGAACTACAATACCAAAGAAGACTACGATCAGTGCTAAAAGATCACATCCTGCTTCGTATGTGAATGAACAAGCCAACCTTGAAGACGAGGAGTTAATTATTAATATGAATGATTTGTTCCAGTAAAACCGAAAACGATATCGACATAAAGGATTGTTCACAATTTCATGCAGTAATCAATGCAATTAAGTGTAACAATTAAATTTTATTTAAAAAAAAACAAATTCGAAATCAGCTGGTAGCTGGTTTTAACCAAATAAAGAACTTTTTTTAATTGCTATACATCAGCATGCACCGATACCGATTCGCATGAGCCATATAAATACTCCAAAAAATTGGATTATGTTGAAATTAGTTAAGATTACTTATGATTACTTACGGTTACTCCTGATTATTGTGATTACCTACGATTATATGATTACTTTGCGGAAATAAAAGTAATCTCTGATTATTTGTCACTTCAAAGCTTGTTGGAAACCCCTTGGGATTGTGACACGGACCTCGGAAGTCTAGCGCATGGCTCTTCAGTTAAACAACTGGCAAAAAAAAAAAACTACTCCGTGGCGCCCTCGCCGGACGCCACACTCGAATAAAAAAAAGGGTTGACTCACCAAATTTTGTAGGGAGAGTCGATCACCTACTTGCCACTTGAACATCACTTTAAACACTTGACATCACTTTAAATAACCTACTTCAACTAACTAAAAACGACTGCGAACAAACGCGAACACTTCCAGATCGGCATAAGGTCACGGAAGAAATGATCCTCAGAAAAAGGTAGTTTCAGACTCGAATAAACCGGAAGTTTAACCATTCTCCGAATCCCTTCGTGTACTATCGTGAATCTAACAACACGATAGGTATTTTGGATCGTGTAGTGCTGTGACTGTCCCTTTCCCACCTTATCCATAAAATTAAATGGGCCCGTCTGAGGAGATAGGCGGCAAAAATGATGACGCTTTCGCCTAGCCTACACTAAGGAACTAAATTACGGCTAATAAATTATGTACAAAATCTACAACATTACAGATCGTTACATTACACAAGGAGCGATTTACGAAAATTTGGTTTAAGGAGTTAAACCAAATTTTCGTACTGACAAGTTTACAGTACTTTTTAAAAAAACTACAGGAACAAATATATTCAAGAACCATTTAAACTCAAGAGCATCTTTTTAATAATCTAACTAAACTTTTAATTCATCGTTATACTCCTCAAAGATGGCACCAAAATTATCTACTATATAAACACTTTATTTACAAATTTTATCTCATCAACTCAGAACTACTCAAAGGCACATTAGTCTGTTTGACGTTCTTGAAGGAGTGTGGTGTATAGGCACCGACAAAATGGCAAAAGGGTATATGCATCATAAGATTGGACAAATTTTCATTAACAAATTGAAAAATGCTCCCTAAAATTGCTCGTTAAATTCAACAAAATATAACCATGAAGTATATGAAATGTTCCTTAGATATGTGAAAAAAGCTCCATAGAATAATGAAAATTGAGCATTGGAAACCCGGATATGTTAATTAATAAAAGATGCAATGCTAAATATATCATGTATAATCTGACAGTGGTTTACTTGAAAAGTAACCTTAAGCATCAATTAGTGTACCATACGGATGATGAAAAGTACCTTGATCTTGTATGGTACATTAATTGAAGCTTAAGGTTACTTTTCAACTGGATCACTGTCAGATTGTACATAATATATTTAGCATTGCATCTAACATTAATGAACATATCCGGTTTTCAATGCTCAATTTTAATTATTTTATGGAGCTATTGTCACATGTCTATGGAACATTTCATATATTTTACAGTTATATTTTGTTGAATTTAACGAGCATTACATTTCATTTTAGGGAGCGTTTTTCAATTTATTATTGAAAATTTATTCTATCTTATGATGCATTTATCAGGGCTGCCCTGACAAAATACCAAAACTACAAAAAAATAATCCCCATAACGGCATTACTGCTAAAACTTCGCAGTTTCAACAGAAGCCTAATCTATACCTCACACCATTTAACATAAATCTTCGGACTCTGAATAACCATAACCATAATTTCTAACCGATACCGATAGGAGAGAACAAACCCCAATCCTTGGTGTTGGCAAACAGTCATTCTCCTAAAGTATCGCAAACACTATATTTTCCCAAACAGTTCCTTCGGATTCACAACACCACCAATCCTCTGTGTTGGTAAAACGTTTCTCATCCGAATTCACCGCGACGGTTTCGTTTCACAGAGAATCATCAAGCTTGCTACTTGATATCTGAACCTTTTTGTGAAACAAAAACGTAAACATAAAGCACATTAACATAAACCACTAGATCTATTAACACGCCGAAAATCTCTCCAGCTACGCTAATACATGCTGTCGTGATTTTCGGATGCTTCCTTCGGAGTTGGTTTCGTCTTCTCCATCTTGCTAGCAGTCGTAGGTGGCACACCGGGAAAACTTCCGTCGCACCGCCGGTTTCTTTGTCGTTCGATTCTTACGACGAATTGAACCTCGATGAACCATGGGTTCCGTTACTGCAGCTATTGTAGCGCTACTCAGTCGATTAAGTTTTCGATATTCCTCCTCGTTGAATATTTCCATTTCGCGATCACGCACCATTGCAATTAGGCTGCTCATGTCACCTTGGTTGACCCAATTTCGCTGAGCTAGGACACGAACTCGGCTATCAATTGTCCCTTTGACGATCGTTCGAACCATGGCCTCCATCTCCTCGTCTTTATTGTAGTTACACAGTTTTGCAGCAGCTGCCACTCGCCGCACAAAAGAAATATTAGATTCGCCGTTGTGTTGAGCTGTGTTCATCAACCTGCTCCGTTGTCCGATAATGTAAGTTCTCGATCCGAAGTAGTGGTCCAAACGAGCAATGGCATTGGAGAAGGGATAAATACGCTCATCTGGCATGTCTGCCATGGATGATGTTCCCTGCATCATTTCCAATAACTTTGATCCGGCTTTGATCCTGAATATGTCCATTTTCGCCCGCTCATCGGTTGCGCGTACCAGATTGAAGGATGCATTGAGGATATCCTTCCAATGCTCGTAGGCTTTTTTGTCCACATCCGACTCACCGTCCGATGGTTTGCATTCGGGAATGTTGAGTGTACCCAGTGACATATTGCTCATAGTGGCCATAAGCGATTCGTTTCCAGCTGATGGTGGTTGACGAAATTCAGAATCCTCACTGTTTCTGAAATTTATCGAATCGTTTTCTGTCGTACTAGTGTCCAAACTTTGAATACATTGCTCTTTTTCCGCTCTGATGCTTGCCAATTCGGACTTGACGGCCGACAGTTCCTTCAATAGCATTTTCTTCGTGAGCTTAGTTTTCGGTTTCCTGTTGAAACAGAAGTAAACAAACATATTTCAGTTACTCTGCCTTGACCATCAGAGCACTTATGTTCAGTTTAATAGCTGGAAACTCTGAATCAACTACCAGAGCTCCTATTTTCTATGAAGGAAACTGCCTCGACTACAGGTCCTTTTGCATGATACTACCATGATACTTACCGATTTTCAGATGTTGAGGTTTTGCTGCCGACTGAGCCATTGTCGTGATTTTCGGATGCTTCCTTCGGAGTTGGTTTCGTCTTCTCCATCTTGCTAGCAGTCGTAGGTGGCACACCGGGAAAACTTCCGTCGCACCGCCGGTTTCTTTGTCGTTCGGCGACAATCTACTCCTCGTGTAGATCCGTTGGGTTGTGTCGATCCGTTGTATCCGTTCGTCGTGATGTTCGTAATAGAGAATGAGCTGCTGGCGTGTGTTGTTCCGTTGTATCCGTTCGTCGTGATGTTCGTCTTAGAAATGAGCTGCTGGCGTGTGTTGTTCCGTTGTATCCGTTCGTCGTAAGAATGAGCTGCTATACGCAGCCCTGTTTGCTTTTATAGCTGTTCGCAACCTAGCTTTATACTCTGATTGGCCGACCAATCAGAGACAACGAATGAAAGGCAGAAAAAGGGGAGAGAACTTCTTTGTTTTGTTGTTTTTTTCAAACGTTCTTCGCAATGGAATAAAACATCTATTTCACAAAAGGCTCCATTTTAGCGTTTCGGAATTTTCTGCTGGTGCTAGAATGGCACAATATTAATAACTAATGCGTATTAGATATATATAAGGATATATATATATTTTTTTTTATCGTTTCTGACCTTGTTACTTCTACACATGCGTAAACAACATACATTCTCTCTTCCCTATCATTACAACAATGTTTCAAACGCCTGAGTTTCTCCCCAAGCTTACCGAAACATTGTTAAAATGAAAACGTAATCCAACTCTATAACTCTACTCAGAGAGAACTCACTCTCTACATACTCTCAACACTGATACACTCACTCACTTCAAGAAACGTCAAACCGAAAAGTATAAACATTGTGATGTGCGGAAAAGTGGAATTGCAGGTAATTGCAAATTAATGGACAAATTCGAGGGTTTTGAAGTGCAAAAGTGATTGAACCGTAGTGAAGAAGTGGTTTATCATTAATTTGTTGTGTTTATTCCTACCTCTAGGCCGGAATAACCGAAAATTCTTTGGTGTCTTTGAAAGTCGTACCCGACTTTCGCTGAATGTGGATTTCAACAGGGCGGCCTGGTTTTGAAGAAGCTGCCAAGGAAGAGAATGATGCTGCTCGGATGAATTTGAGGAAAGTTGACTTCCAGTTGAAAGTAAGTGTATGGACTACTACTAATGCTCTTTTTTTCTGTTTTTAGGTACAATCGGACAAGACGGTTAGGTAAATTTGCTTGAAGCGGTGATCAACAAAAGACCAAGAATGATATAAATGAATTGTATTTACATTATATTAAATTAAATTTTCCATTTTAAGTACTAACCTAGCATTAAAAACTATTGTGAAGTACAGACTAACATTATTTACATATTGGAAATATCCTTCTAATACAATTCTATGCAACAAACTACTTAAATTAATATATACCAAAATGTACAGTTTTCGTTTTTTTTTTCGCTTAAAGTGGGGGGAATAGTTTAACCTTTCAAAAACAAATTGCACCTGTCCTTGAAATGTTGTTGGTATAGCTCGATTCACTTGAGTTTGCTCAACACCGTCTTGTAGACTTCTGAGTCTTATCCTTCGATCAACGTCTGATAGACCCCACTGTCAGACTCCCGAATTACCATTATTGTACTGCTCATCAACGCCTTATCGGTTCCGAGATTTTGTTGTACGAGATCATCGCTCGGGAAAACTTCCAGAGCTCTCTCTGACTTCTGGTCGAGGGGTTTACTATACCAACATGTATTTTTCCGAACAGTTACACCTTTTAAGAAGCGTCAAACATCAGCACGTCTTGTAAAGCTCATTCTGGTCTGCATAGATAGACCAAGAAAGTCCCTAATAAGCAAAAGGTTTTGTAGGGCAAAGCTTTACAAGGAAAGCATGTATGTTATTAACCGTGAACTTCTTCAACGGTATAATTGTTACTCTTAGGTGCCACCTAAGAGCTTCATAGCTGAATATATTTTAAACCATTTTATTGAGATCAGACCTAGCACTGACTCACTTGTCACTGTCTAAAGACAGTTTACATAGCTGATTTTTTTTATTACGGGAGCAAGGCTTGGCAAGTTTCTTTAGAAACTTGCAATGGAAAAATGCCAAGTCTTTTTCCATCCAAACTCTCCAAATCGTAGCAATGACTGCCCACTAATCTTGTGACTACTGCTGGAATGTATTTAGGGGCCAGCTTAGCAGACACGCCCTTCCCTTTGTCTGAAAGTACCGTGTTCTTTTTCAGGACCGATTAACCTACGGAGTAGGCTGGACAATTATAATTAGATCGCAGGTTATAATGCGTGGAATGTTTCAAAAAGACCGCTTTCAAGTTTTTCCGGATCTCTTCCAGAAGTTTATCCTAGCGTGCCTGACTTAGATTTCCGTCTTCTTCGGAGCAATTAAAGTGACGATATTCTCTGCCGTCGGAAATCATGTTTCTTCCAAACATTAGGAAGTACGTGGTGTATTTTGTAGTGTTATGTACCGAGATGCGAACCGCGTTGGCAATGCGTTGGAGGTTGTTGGTCCACTCTTTGTGATTGCCCTTCAGTGTAGCACGTATGGCGGTTGTGATAACACGATTGACTCGTTCCGTATCGTTCACCTGTGGGTGGTAGTTTGGAGTTTTCCAATGCGTGACATGATAATTTGTGAGTAGTTCCTGGAACATTTTTGACGTAAACTGGGTCCCGTTGTCTGTCAGTATTACTTCAGGTACCCCAAACAAAAGGAATATGGAATTCTCGACAAACTGCGTTAACGTCGCCGCAGTTGCCTCTCGAAAAGGTTGCACCATGACAAATTTGCTGAATAGGTCGGTTACCACTAGCAAACACGTATTTCTACCTTTTCCCGATGCAGGAAGTGGACCCCCGTAGTCCATTGCCAAGAACTGCCACGGATACTCAACTTATTTCTTCTGATCAATCAGTGGTGTGGTTGTGTTTTGATTGGTGGCCTTACTGGTCTGGCATTTCAAACAACCTCGACACTGTCGCTTAACGTCACCACTCATCTTTGGCCACCAGAATCTCTGCCATACTGCTGCAAGTGTCTTCTCTGGACCCAAATGTGCTTCTTCGTGAATTTCACGTGTGTTCTCGACCCGTTTCTCTTTTGGAGGGTATTTCTTCCACCGGAAACGAGTATCTTCCAGCCTGTTCTCTACCATGCAGTAACGGAAAATTAACGTGTACTTCGAAGGATCTTGATTTATTTTAATTGCCAGTTCCTTGTATTCATTATCATCTGTGGACAGCGTGAAAATGGATTCAACCGACCTGGAAAGACAATCCGCAAGAATGTTGTACTTTCCTTTCCTGTATTCCAATTCAATGTCGTGAGATTGGATCTTTAAGGCCCATCTCAACAATTTTGCATTGCCTGACTCCACACCTATCGTGAAAAGCCCCAGCAAGCTGCGTGCATCTGTAACGACTCGTGTGCCCTAGACGAAATGACGGAAATGTTGGATCGCTAGCAACACTCCAAGACACTCTTTCTCCACGCTAGAGTATTTCCGTTGTGTGCTGTCTACCTTCTTACTGATGTAAGCTATCACACGAGGCTGTCCCTCCTGTTGCTGAATGAGTGCTGCTCCTACAGCAAGGTCTGAGGCATCCGATTCAATACAGAACGGTAGACTGAAGCCTGGATTTCCCAGAATCTCCGAACGTTGTTTCTGCAGCCTCTGTCCATGCAAAATTTTGCTTCGCTTTTTTAAGGAGAGCAGATTGGTGCTACTATCTTGCTATAATCTTTTAAGAAGCGCTGATAGAAGCCTGCTAGACCTAGTAGCCGTCTGATGTCCTTGACGTTCTTCGCGGTCTTACATAATTCAGAATCGGTGCTATCCGAGCGTTATCTATCGGATGTATCCGCAATAACCCGGACACCTCAAAACATGAATAAAACAAAGATTTCGCATTACATGTCCGTCGTAGTTGTTTATTTCAGATTCATGGGATGTGTTTTAACGATTTGTGAAGACAAAGCACAGCTATTCGGTCTTTGCCTGAAATTTTCGAACTTTGCGCTTAACTCCATCCATTAGGGTTTGTACAGACTCTTCAGAAATCGTAGAAGCCGTCTTTGGCCAAATTTGCTGGTAGTGTTTGATGTCTTTGATTCCTTGCTTCTTTCCAGAAAGCTTCCGCTTTATCAGAGCCCAATATCTCTCGATTGGTAGTAGCTCTGGGCAATTTGGCGGGTTTGAGGTTTTTGGAACAATGTTCACTTGATTTTCTTGGTACCACTCCATCGCAGTTTTAGCATAGTGGCGTGATGCCAAATTCAACCAGAACAAAGGTTTTTCTTTGTGAATTTTGATTAAGGGTAGCAATCGCTTCTGCAGACACTTTTTCTGATAGATCTTCTTGTTGATTGTGCCTGTAGTGACGAAAGATTTACTCTTTTAGCCACACGTAAAAATGGCTTGCCAGGTATTTTTTTGGAAAACTCGATGCCTTCTTCGTTCTGAAATGCTCAGCTGTAGCATTTCTGGCCATAG
The DNA here is from genome assembly GCA_034211315.2 of Aedes japonicus. Taxonomy (NCBI): domain Eukaryota; kingdom Metazoa; phylum Arthropoda; class Insecta; order Diptera; family Culicidae; genus Aedes; species Aedes japonicus. Next base: position 14,039 of record JASCZW010010565.1, on the reverse strand, counting down.
CAGAATAAAAAGCCAGCCCCGGTAGCTGCTTGAAATCCTCCACGACATAAGTTTCATCGTCCATAACAACGCATGAACACTTCGTCAAATATTCGCAGTACAAACGTCGAGCCCGTGATTTTGCTGCCAAGTTCTGTTTATCGTTGTGATTTGGAACTGTTTTTACTTTATTCGACTTAAGTCCCAAACGGTGTTTTGATTTTTGGTCAAAACCAGGCGACAATTCTATTTTACGAGCCACCGTTCGAATGGAGAGATTTGGGTTTTGACGTAGGACTACGTCTGTGTTTTCAATACTGGGGTACACGTTCAAATTGCGAAAATTTGGAGCGTCACGAAAAATATATAGGTTTTGAACGTTAATAACTAAGTCATTCCACGATTGATTTTCAAAATGTTTGCACCAATCGATCGGAACATTTTCTACGCTTCGATTTAAATATTAAAAACTATTGATTTTTAACATTCAATTATTGACATTAACGCAAATATAAGGTGATGTCTTATAATGCCGCTTTTTCAGAGTAAATTTACAAAATACACAGTACTTTGCTATCACAGACATCAAATTTAAGTAAGGAACGTCTCACATGCAGCAGTGCACGATATAAAACAGGGACACCTTCAAATTTCTTCAATCGCTCGGCAGCCATGGAGCTGTGCAGAGCGGCAATGGGCCAGTACTGCTCTGACAGCTGACGGTTGCAAGTACCCTGCAGAAAAGTACACGGGACCAGCTAGAATGATGACTCAGCGGCTGTCGCAAGCAAGTGGCTTTTTAATGCAGTCGTGCCGAACTCGTGGCAAATTTATCAAATCTGGAGGGATATATGTATGATCCAGTTGGTAGTCATATCACGATTTGATGTACATGTATATGCATAGATATTTCGAAATAGTTACGTAGTCCTACGTCAACTTTGCGTACAACCCCATTGGGCTGTCCCTTATAGTTTTTCGTTAATATCCTTTTCACCTTTCGGTCCAGATTTTCAAAACGGATTTTTGGGATTCGTAAGCATTTTTATAAGGTGAAAAAGGTGACTTAAATAAACATGGATTTGCAGGTAAGTTTTTATGAGTTATTTAATGAATAATTTATTTAGTTATTATTTAAACGTCTATAATGCTAAAAATTAAGGAAGCTACCGCAGTGCATTTTTGTAAGTTTAAATTCTCTTGCGATATTTTGTAAGTTTAAATTCTCTTGCGTTGTGTTGTGACGACAAATGTGACTTCTTTTGTTTAAATGTTAGCCGAACGTAATCATATCGAAAGGCGGGACTGACGTGTTTATGTTTCGCTGCTGGTTTTTTTTTTTCGAGAAAATTTGATAGTGGAATTTAATGATAAGTGTTAAGCTTTTCATTCTCATGATCATTCGGTCACCAAATAGTTGAACACGAGTCGTGTTTTCATCTGGTTTGAAAACAAAGTGTCCCCACTGCAGACGGAATTCCAATCATACAGCAATAACACACAACCACCCACCCACCCACACACACACACACACACACACACACACACACACACACACACACACACAACACTCAACTATTTCAATATCATCACCATATACATCTTTATCAGCTTTATATTTACCTAAATCATCTACATATATTCCTATATTGTATACATATATATCTAAACAAATACATGTACATCATATCGTGATAAGGCTACTAACAGGTTCATACATGTTTCCCTTCTAATTTGCTACGCGCATGCCATAGCAGACGAGTGCATTAAAATTAGCGGTCCAGCCAGCCACTCGCCGGCAACAGCCGCTCACCCTTCATTCTTTTTGTTTTCTAGCCCGCGTACCCTCCTGCCAGGGCACGTGCAACCGCTAGCTAAGAGGGCAATACTGGCCATAGCCGCTCTTCACAGCTCCGTGGCTGCCGAGCGAGTGAAGATAATTTTAGGGTGTCCCCTTTGTATATCGTGCTTTAAAATGTATGAGGCGTTCCTTACTTAAATTTGAAGTCTGTGATAGGAAAGTACAGCGCATTTAGTAAATTTACTCTGAAAAATCGGCATAATAAGACATCACCTCTTATTTTGATTATTTTCAAAAGTTTAAAATTGTTAACCGATGATGTTTGATAATTGAAATGATACGCGGGAAAATTACGACGGTCGCTTATTTTTAGATTTTCAATTGACACCCTACTCTTGCCGTAAGACGTAGTCTAAATCAAAAGTCGAGATAACTTAAATTCCGGGAGCTGGGAGGCCACAAAGTCTTGTCCAGAAAGTCCGTTAAAATGTACCGATACCGGACATGGACCACATTTGCCGTGTGGGCTGATGTACCGTTCTGCTGGAACGTAGTGTTCATATCCGTAGAGGCTTTGGAGGCTGTGGGCAAGTACCTTCTCCAAACCTCAGTTTTATAGTACGCTACGTTGATTTTGACGTTTCTTTTTCAATAACCCAAGGGGAGCTCTCCACGTTTGCATACTGTACTTTGGAATAGAGGGATGATTATATTGGACTTTGAATTTGCACATCAGTGCGGCTGCTTCAGCATGAACAGTTTCTCGTCCGAAAAAACCAATTCCTGACCAGCGTGCTGAGGGAGGATCGTCTTAGCTCGATCCACCCGCTTCTTGCTGATAGCCTCCGAAACGCCACGGACCTTACGTTTTTGAAGGGCTTATAACCAAGGTCCTTGCTGAATATGGTCCCGATGGAGACATTGAGATCAGCATTTATTTTCCGGATTGAGAGGTTCTTTTTGCGACGGATCCACTTCCTGAGGGGAGACGCCATTTTTTTGTACTAGTTCATCAATTTGGAAGGCTCAATTGCGTTAGCTTTACGGAGGATCATTCCACGTTGTTCGAAGCACTCTACCTCCTCTTTTATGACGCTGCCTGTTGGCATCATCTCCGCTAGGACGCAGACCGTGTGATACCTTTGTGTATGCACTAACCAATCTTAGTCAAATAAGCCTGAACGTACTCTGGAGCTTACTTGTGTAGCTCTTGGTACTCAAGTACCTAAGAACGGCCAGACTGACACTGGCCAGGAGTTTACTCTCATTCCCTTGTGCCGCTGAGCTATTCGACATTCCCCTGAATGGGCTCAGGCCGGGAAAACCTGCAAACTGGTGGGTGGTCTCCTTATAGGAGTGGCGCTTAAGCTCAACAGGTAGGCGGGTTACATGGTGACGAACAGAATGGCATCCACCGTCGACTTACCCTAGCGAAAGCAAAACTGGTTATTAGAAAGACCGCCTATACCCTCCGTGTATTTTGTCAGTCGTTTAAGGATTACCCTCTCGAGTACCTTACCCGCTGTTTCCAACCGACATAAAGGTGTATATGCCGATGGATCCCCTGGTGGTTTCTCTGTCTTTAGTAATGTCTTTAGGAATACCATCCGGTCCTGGCGCTATGTTCTCCTTTAGCGACTTTACTATCGCAATGAGTTCGTCATTAGTCGCCGTCGCCTTGTCTCCAGTTCCCCAATACCAACGTGGTTACGAATGTTTGGCTGGGCCACCCATGGGATACTAGAACGCTGGTCATAAGACAAATCTACGGCTGCGGGAGGCAAGGACTTGGGTCATGGCTTTGAAAGAGTCCCCTGGTGATTGGTCGGTTGGAGCTGCCGTCCTTCTGGTTTTGACCATTACTACCCGATAAACGTTAGCCCATTGGTCCGTATTGACCTTTTGACACAGGCTTGCAAAGCAGGCTCGCTTGCTGGCCTTTAAATCCCTTTTTAGCCTTTCCTTCAAGGTGACTAGCGCCCCCCTACACTCGATTCTTTGAGCGTCAGACCGCACACTTCGCATCCTTCCTCTTGCACGGAGGCATGTTTTCCGGAGGTTGGCGATCGACGCCCTCCACCAAAACACTACTGATCTGCCATTCCTAGGTTTGAATTTCCTAGGCATCCCCGGCCTCTAAGGGTATACCAAAAAGCCAAGCCTAATACAAGTAACCCGCCTTAACCTGAACGATTGTGAAGCCACCTAGCCGCTGCTGTGTCAGACAGTTCGGCATTGGAAATCGCTATAATATCCTACTCATACCGCATCCCTACCGGCGTCAACAGTTGTTTTGCGCATTGGATCAATATGGCAGCATTGTGGACGACGGGCAAGTACCCGGTCTAGGATGTTGTATCTACTTCAAATGTTGGCTTTATGGTAGCCAAAGCGAATGGAGTGCTCTTCAGTAGCTGAACGCGCCGCCAAGATGGTCGATTGAACAGTCTTCGAGTGGAAGAGCCTGACCAACCCTAGGGACCAGATTCGTCTGGAGGCCTTGGCTAGGCTCAATGTGGACCTAGCCAAAATAGGTACCTACCCGAGCAGCACATAACGGTCAAAATTGGTTGCAGAAACTTGATTGTGAATTAATTGAGTCACAGGGCAGTCAATTCTATTTGATTGGAACAAGTGTGCTTCTAGGGTACACTACCTACCATAGAAACGGAGTGAAATCAATAATCGGTGGAAGATTCTGCAGTCCTGAGCTGCTAAGTGGATCGATGGTGGCTTCACCCATAGTGACTACTTGGAAGTACGTTATTGTATCGTCCACAATACAAGGCAGCCAACGTGTCGAAGGAGGAGCATCCACTTCATTCGCCAGTAGATGAAGGACATCCCACTTTGATGTAGAGACATTTGAGAGGGAACAATTCTAACGCGAAACCAGGAACCTCGCGAGGAACAACTCGTTATGTCATTTAACCGCGCACGCTCGTGCAACTGTGACTAGGACGGTCAAACCTAGAGATGGGAGGTCACCGGTGTATTGGTGGACAATGTCAATCGCCGACCTTCTGAAAACATGCCAACGCGCAAAGCGGATGATGCAGAGGCCGTGGTCGGATGCAGAACGAACGGAGCGTCGAGGTCGTCTTAAAGAGGGACATAAACGACAGCAAACGAGCTTGCCTCGAGGGCTTGTATTTGAAAGCCAATACGGACCTATGGGGTGGTGCCTATAGGGTGGTAATAGTCAAAACACAAGGAACGGTGGCTCCTTCCGAGCAATCACCAGCGCTACTGAAGGTGGTCATTGGGGGACACAGCCATGACCGGACTCCCTGGCCTCCCATAGGCGAAGAATCGTACCATGACTAGCGTTCTAGTATGCCAGACCATAAAGCTATCAAAGTGGTGAATGGATGGGCAGCAAGTTTCCTCCCTAAGTTTAGTCGGTAAAGGCGCAGCTACAAAGCAATACCATGCTGGAGGTGGCCTGCCCAAGTAACAATTTTGGTTTGATAAGGGTTCTGAAGAGCATGAATTATAACTCATCGAAGATCCGCAACAACATGGGAATTGACAACGGCGCCGCGTAGTTCGGTGTAGAGGCTACGATGACGAGAGATGAACTCAACGTGATCGCAGATTCGCTCAAGATGAACAAAGTCCTAGATAGTATCCCGCACCTGACCATCATGACGGTTACTGGCTCTCTAGGGTGTAATGCAGAGATGTCTGGACGAGGGTGTCTTCCCGGACGCCTGGAAACTCCAGATTCCCGTATTGCTTCTTAAGCCATCAAGTGATCTATTGGCGTATTGACTGACATGCTTGTTGGGCACGGCGGGTAAGGTGCTTGAGAGGGTAATACTCAACAGGGTGTCAAAGTAGACGGAGGGTACTGGTGGCCTGTCAAACAACCAGCTTGACTTCCATAAGGGCAACTCAAACGTGGGTGCCATATTGTCCGCACCAAGATGGCAGAGATGGCCCTCCAGCACAAGAGGCGGGGAGTCCGCTACTGTTCAGTGGCCACACTCGACGGGAGAAACGCGTTCAATAGCACCAGTTAGGAGGTTACCAATTCACTCCAACGCCTTCGTGTTCCTGGATACCTGTACTGGATTCTGAGGAATTACTTCAGAAGCTTAAATTACACAAAAGTGGGTCAGGAACGCGTCCAAGAACGTGGGACACGATGCACGAGGAAGTGTTTTGCTTTACGTTCCATAATGGGGTAAAGATGGTCGGTTTTGCGGACAACATCACCCTAAAGATCTATGGTGATTCCATAGAAGAGGTGGAGCTAACGGCCAAACCATTCATTGACATAGTGGAGGAATAGATGTGCTCCAGAAAACTGAAGCTAGCCCATCACAACAAGGAGGTTACTGTGGTCAACAACAGGAAATTGGAGAATCAACCCAAAGCGACCCTGCGGAACTTATGATGATCAGCGATGCAAGGAAGCAAGCGAAAGTTCCTGGATATTGTCACCCTGTTCATACTCAGGTATGGCTGGCTGGCGTGGACCATCGCTCTAGGTACTAAGAGCTATTTTTTTGATTGTTTGGTATAGAAACGGTAGGCCTGCTATATTATTGTACAGCAATTTTTAATAATAGACGTATAAATCTGGATAAGGGGCTTGCAAACCCTTCGATATTTGAAATGCAGAGCCCAGACAAGTAGTGCATTTTATTCCAAATGTAGTACCTAGCTGGGAAAATGCTTTGAGTCAGTCCATGTTGGTCGCTTCACATAATAGTAATGATATAGCAATATCAAAACGGGGAATATATCACATTACAGGGTGCGAAAGAAAATAATGTGAAAATGTTCAAACTTGGGTGCCATTTGGCAACAGTTTACCGCATAAAAAAGTCCCTGCAGGTTGGTCCTAAGCAGCGGAAGCTGGGAAACGGACGTCCGCGCTTTTCACGCACGCCGAACATGATCAATTCGGTCCATGCAAAAATTGCTTGCAACCCGGTGCGTTCCATAAGAAAACTTGCAAAGGAAGCCAATATTTCGGAGAAATCCATGCGGAGAATCAACGAAGAAGACCTGCATGCATCTTCCATAGCCAGAGTGAAACGCCACTTGATTACGGACTGGGTCAAATGACGTCCAGAGTGACTCGTTCCAAGAGATTGCTTTCCTTGTTGAAGAAGGAAAAATGATAATCCTGTTCTCCGACGAAAAGCTTTTCAGCATCGATGCTGTGGCCAACAGCCGCACGGACCGGTTCATTACACCACAGAAAATCGAGAACGTTTTGGAATAAGTGAAATTCAAGTTTTTAACCAAACATTCGGCTGGTGTCATGACGTTTGGCTAGGTGGCGTTCAACGGTTTGAAAATGCCTCCTGTTTTCATTGATGCAGGAGTTAAAATCAACACCGAAGTGTATATCGGTATTTTAAAGGACCAAGTGCTTCCCTGGGTGAAGGCCAACTTCTCCGAGAACCAAAACGTTGTCCTACAGCTGGATGAAGCGCCGTGTCACACGTCTAATCGTGCCCAACGATGGTTTTGGCCGAAGGATTTGTGGCCCCCTAGCAGTCCAGATCTTAATCCGTTGGATTATTCGATTTGGGCACATGTCGAAGCACGAGCCTGCAAAACATCACAACCTAGTGTGAAAAACTCTGAAATCAACCATAACACGCACATGTCGGAGGACTACGTCCGGAAGGCATGCTCTGGCTTCCGGCGTCGGCTCGAGGATTTTATTAATAAAAATGGAGGACACATTGAATAAATTTGTTTAAAAGGACTTTATAAAGATAACTGCACTCGAAAATGTTGATATTATTGGTTGAATTAGTTGAAAATGTGATTTGAAAGAAATAGATCAAATTTTCGCATTATTTTCTGCCGCACCCTGTAGATCTAAGAAATGGTCGCAGTGATGAAAATACGCAACTTGGAAAAAAGAGCTACATAGGTTAGAGCATCGAATCGTTGCGGAAGTGATGTCTATTGACACCATCATAAAAGAGGACGTAGAGTGCTTCGAACAATGTGGCACAAGAGGTATGCAAAGGACCACTCGAGCAACATCTATGGTCAAGTGGCAGAGAGAATGAAGCAGCTCCACTAAAGGTCAGTGGACCCATCTACTATACAAATGTGTCCGTTGGCGACACGGTAAAGTAAACTTTAACTTGACGCTAATCCTGTCAGGCAATGTCTGCTTTGGACAGTACCTGTAGAAGTACAGACACGCCTAGTCCTCTGCGTATCCCGGGGGCATGGGTGCAGAATAAACTGCAGAGCACGTCTTCTTCGCATGTCCTTGCTTCGACGGCGCGAGAAACGGCATGATTACCAGAGGATTTGTCAAGAACGGGACATCTGAGACGCTGTAAGCCAGCAGCGGCCTTCCTGATTGTCCTAGACCTCCAAGATAGATGGCGGCAAGTCAGAGCGACTAGTTTACTACTTAAATCTTATGTAGCTAGACATAACGGGAGCTCAAGCCACAATAGAAACTACAACCCCCTAGATATTGGAACAAGTTCCGACTAGAGGCTTCTCTAAACTGTTATGGTCCTTAGTTTGAATAGATAAACCTACGGTTCGTCACAAAACAGCTAGACCCGAATAATATTTGGGATCGAAATCGAAAATCGAAAAACAATTTGGATTAAAATGACATTCCTGAAAACTTGTGTGATTCGTTATTCAATAAAGCGGATAGTTGTGACTTTAGTTTTTCAACACGCGATTTGTTCGCTGACAATTTATTGGTTTCACCTTTTTCTCATACGGTGTTGAGATTTGCAACATGCCTCGTCATGCTATCAAGGCGACTGATACCAGCAGTCAACACCGCTGTCATGATGGCAGTACGGACCAGGGATGCCATATTCACAGACATGTCTGTAAATTTGCAGACTTTTCATTTTTATTGCAGACTTTTTTAACGATGCAGACATTTAGCAGACGTTTTATTTATGTTGCAGACTTTTACAGACTTTTGAAATATTTTTTAAATTTCAAATTAAGGTATTTTCTGAAGTTCGGATTGAAAACGTACGAGGATCTGATCAGTATACCCATGTAACCAATAAGCAGTTCCAAAGCATATTAACGGCAGCCTATCAATAATTGAAGTTTGGCCCAATATACGGCTGCTTTACTGCAATGCTATGATAAAGCTTCATTAATGCTATTCTGCATTCTATATGCTTATTACAGGCTACAAGCATTTGAATAGCATTTAAAATGCAGCTTTACAAAAAACAGCATTCAAGATGCTGCTATAAAGCTAATATAATGCATGCAGCATCTGAAATGTAGATTTAGGGTTGATTTACTGCATATGCTAATGCTTATTGTTACCTGTGTAGTATATACGGTAAGAAGCTTAGTTGTAATATTTTGAAATATCGTAGGTTTCATTTAAAGTAGAAATCCTTGAAAAAACGAAAGCGATGGGCCACTTGGAGACACAATGGGCCTGGAGATCCCACACACGTTCAAACCCATACGAAAAATTATTGTCAATGCGTTGGTGATATTGTTCCTTTGCTATTAAGTCACAACGAAAATCAAGGTTCACATCAATACAATTCATATTTGAGAAATTTAGAGACTTACTCGAAAAAAAACGTCTCCTATGGTCAGGTACACACAACCAAAATGTCATGTAAATTTCGGTCCCCTGAGACCGACACTTGCAAGCGTCCTTTAGCACATAAGAATGAGTTAAAAGAGATGAGAAAACAAATTCAACCAAACACACCTTTTGTCGTTTTCCGTATGTATCAGTTTAATGGCACATAGTTTTACACGATATCTTTTTTTACGTTCCCCGACTTTTTACAAACATGAATTACGTCTCGTGTAAAATTCATAATTTCTAAGTGTGTAGAAACTTCTCAGAAGTATTGGGAGCAAGCAGTTATTGCAAGAAGAACAATCAAAAATTCATTACAGAAGTTCAAGAGCATACTTACCAGAATTTCAAGACAGAACTTCCCCAAGAATCAGGAGAGAAGTTATCAGAGCTTCAAAAAGAAGTGAAGGGAAGAGGACTTCTTTGAAGTTTTGAATTTTTTAGAGGTTTTGGAGTTCTTCCCAGAAATTCATGGTTGAACTTCCCAGAAGTTCAGAAAAAAAAACATCCCCAAATTTAAGACGGGAGCTAACCAGGAAGGGCACTACCTATAATTTATCAAAAAATCAGGAAAAAAAATTCTCAGGACAATGCGTCATAGAAGTTCAGGAAAGAACTTCTCTCAAGTTCAGAAAATAACTTCCCAGAAGTTCCGGAAGAAACTTCTCGAAAGGCAGTTGGAACTTCCTAGAAGTGCTTAGGCAGCTTTTCCAAAGCTCAGACGAGAACATTTTGCCTTTGAGAAAAAAGATTTCCCAAAATTCTTTAGAGAGAAAAAAATGAAACTTCCCAGTAGCATGAGGGGTACTTGTTCGCTAAAGCGAACGTACGTCGCATATCGTTCCAGAAAGCAACCGTCATCAATCATCATCAAATGTGCAATTGCCGACCAATCAGCGAGCAAGTTTTATTGTCGGCCAACAGAATGCCAAAATAGCGTCCCTGCAAGCGGTGCTGGTTGGTCAACCAATAACGAAGCTGTTTTTTTTACCATTGTTTTTTTTGTATAAAAGAAACCGAATCGACGAGTTCGGAATCATTATTTTTGTAACCATAGAAGGAAATAAATCAGAAAGGGAACATCCATTAATTACGTCACGAAAAAAAATTGACCTTTCATAATCCCCCCCCCCCCTTGTCACGCTTTTTGTATGGACCTTCAATTTTTTTTTGTATGGATCGTCACGTTTTCTCAAACCCCCCCCCCCTCCCCCCTACTGCGTGACGTAATTAATGGACCTTTCCAAAGTAGAAACAAAGTGCATTTTATTGGTGACTCCCGAAGGCGATGATCATCCTGTAGCTGGAAGAAGCTGGTTCCTGAGTGACCATTGGGACTGCTGTTCTTCACAATACTTCTTACCTTATTTCCAAAGAGTTGTTTTTAAGAACTCACGTCCTTATCAGGACGGGGGCTTTGAATTACTGCAAAGCAAGAGGTTGAGAAGAACAGATAGTGGCTGGTCATGTTGTGTCGTGTCATCGCTGGATCGTCCAATGTGTGGAGTGCAGAGCAACGACGTAGTTGTTCTTCAGTCGTGCTTCATCCTTCCAACCTTGCGGTTGAGATGGTGGCAATGCCCATCAGTACTTCCTCCTAATTTGAACACAAAGTTCCCAATAGGTCCGGAACAAACATCCCCAAAGTTCTGGAGAAAACTTCCCAAAAGTTCTGAAGAGGACTTCTTAGGACTCTTCTTAGTTTCTCTTCCGGGAAGAAACTTCAAGAACAAATTTAAGGGAATTTTCCTAAAAAATTTGGAATACAAATTTTCCCAATCAGAAGTGTGGAAAGAATGAGCTCAGGAAAAAAACTTCCCCGAATTTCAGAAAGAAACCTACCAGAGAGGGCACTACCTATAGAGTCAAGATAAAAATTTTCAAAAAATATCTTTAAAGAACTACTCAGAAGTTGCGATGAGACCAACAGTTTAGTTGGAACTACCCAGATGTGCTGGAGAGCTTTCCTGAAGATCCGAATCGAACATTTCAGCATTTCAAAATGAGAACTTCTCGAAATTTATGAGATCCCAGAAGTTATGGTAGATTCTTTTGATAAAATCAGGAAGAAACTTTCCAGAAGTATAGGATGATCTTTCTAGCAGTTGAAGCCGGAATTTCTCAGATATTCAGGAACACGCTTCCCCGAAGTTCAGGCGAATACTCCCCTAAAGTTCAGAAAAGATTACTTTGGCAGTTCAGAAAAGAACTTCTCAGAAGTGTAGGAAGAAACTTCTAACAACTAAACAAGATTTTCCAAGAAATTCTGGAGAGTACTTTCTCAAAGTTTTGCAGAAACTTTCCTCGTAGTCCAGGATAGGACTCATCAGGAGTTTAGAATGTAACTATGATCAGGAAAACAAATTACCAAATGTTTTTGGAAGGTAAGGTTGGGTTCTTAAATGTGAAATTCGAAGAAAATAGTTCCAAGAAGTTCATGAGGAATTTTGCCTGAAGTTCAGAAGCAAACTTCCCAGAATAAAGCAAAGAGCCTTGCAGAAGATCAGAAGATAGTTTCCCTGAAATTCAAGAGATGATCACTGACTAACCGTAGAAGCAATCTATACAAAAATCATTCATATGACCATAATGATATTGATGATCATGAGTGATGTTTACCATATTAAAATATGGTACACACCATCAACGATAATTGTTGAAGCAAAAAAAAAGTCTGTTGATTTTATCAAATGAAAATTGTGATTTTAAAATACAAAACTGGAAAGAGCGTTACAGGGGAATAAAAACTATAAGAAAATTGTGTGATCTATGCGAATGCTTCAGGCTTCAGTGTCACTTTTAAAATATAAAACTATGGTGTAAGGTTGCATACAATCCAAGAAATAGATCAATCACACAAATAGCGATAATGACATAACTCGCTTTCTTATTACGTCTTTTCGTTGAAAAAAATCTGGCATCCCTGGTACGGACGGCGGGGAACAGAATTGAGAAAAAAATCATTTAAGAACAGTATCAGTGAAATCTGAAGAGTTTTAAGATTTGTGAGGTAAAAATCTTGTTAAAAAAGGTGTTATATCTTATTTAAAGTTTTCTAAATCTTATAGCTTCTTGAAAACCTCAATGCTAGATACAACTGTTTATTATTTCTTAAGTAGTACAAGAAAAGTAAGTTCTAAATATGAATTTGTAAACTCAGCCTAACCTAAAAATTATATATGCAGAGTCCTCGTTTTACTGGTTGATACAGTGAAGATTTCGTTTGAACTGTAATTGCATACCGATTTCGTAAAAAGTATAGTTAAAATTCATTGAAAAATCATAACTTAATGGCAATAAATTTAATTTCAGAGTAGACGGAACCATACAAAATCTCCTACCGCTAAACTTTATTCGAAAACGTATCGGACATCCCACCCCAGACCCGCTGTTATCTTTGGCACTGCAGCAGGTAGAACAATTATCACCCACAACATGCCAATCTCGCCAAAGTACCCATCTCATGGTAAGCTCCTTGGCTTTCACGACCACTTTTCCCGCAATCAAGAGCAAACCAATAAATCCCTTTCAATCAAATCGATAATTCCTAATTTGTTTTGGCCCAATCAAACCTAAATGCCGGGATGTTTGGCGTTCGAGACGGCCGATCAATCGTTCGGTCTTCCTGTTTTGCAGATTGGCATGCAGCTACACCGTCCAACACTAGGTGAGGTCTTCCTGTTGGTTGGGGCGTTGTCGAATATTCGCTCGTTGTAGAGTTGGCTTATTTAGAGGAGACGCACATCAATGCTCTTCCGGCTTTCTCTCTCGCTCCACATCAGATAGATTGGCCGGAAGGGATTTCCTTTCACTCGATAGCTTGATTGACGTTCGTGGTTCGCTTCGGCAGCTGCGGCGTAGAGCCACACGGAAGCCCGCTTTGGCTGCGTGTTGTTTAGCCCTGCGGGTCACTTTCAGCGGGCGAGACGACGATGCAACACTGGCTTTGCCGAACGGCGCCGGTTGGTGGTGCTTTGATTTATGCCGACTGAGCGACGTCAATCAAACCCCCCAGGTAGCAGAAGGCAGTCACCGATGCAACACTGTGAACTCCAGTTGCCCCCTGAAGGGACAGCCAAGCATGTTGCTATTTGAAGCGGGTTGAATTTTTAAATCCGTTCCCGGGTTGCTGCTATCTACACACACACACCGACTGTTCCGGAAGTGTTGTTCAGGGCAAAATCACCGTGCACCGACATTGTGTCGACGGATTGGCAGGCTGATGTATTGAATGGGCTTACGCCGCTTTGCATTAAGCTTTATTAAAGCCTTTGACTCCGGCGAGGAGGTGGAGACTCGCGAGGAAAGAATCCACCCTCTGGTTGCGAATCTGCTGGCTGTTGCGTTCCGAAGCAAGGATGTGGGTATAGGTATGTTGGAATGGACCATCGCGTCACTCCCAAAACCCTGACGAGAGAATGGGCAGGAAATGAACATGTTTGGATCTCCTGCAGCCAGTTTTTCCCTCGCATTGTTAAACGATTGTGAGGCAATTTTTAAGCTGCCATGCCTTGTTTTCTATGGAGAACAATTCTACGAATCGGTTGGATGGCTTCTTATGCAGGTATTCACAAACCGTTGGAACTTTCCGAGAGTGGAAAATGACTTTCAATAGAAGCCAGTATTGTGTTTTACAATTGCCTTGACCTGTGAATGCGAGACTCTGTTTACAGAAATGCG